>CM029014.1:111791831-112092421 GCA_016801055.1 Panax notoginseng
GGCCATATGAAAAATAGTAAATGACTTTTAAAAATTCTGAGAAAAATATATGTTCACTATGGGACTATATTATGCTAAATCCCAGAAAAGAAATATTTTTGGAACTGATTTGGTATTTTTCATGAAAATGGTTTAGTTATGAGTAAATGAATTAAATATGTTATGTGAAGTAAGAAAATTGGAAAATAGGATTTTATGGCTTGAGAATCCTATATGAGGTATATGCAGATTTTTTATGAGGGTTTTGATTATTGGTGATAAAATCTTATGAGTTTGGTATTTTAGAATGATTAAATGCATTATTTAGTAAAGTGTAAACAATTTAAATAAATTGTTTATAAGCTTAAGAAATATTATTCTTTCAATATCATTATACCGAAATACTGGTATGAATTTTATTGTGGAATTTCTACCTTTTTGTGTCGAGTTACTATTCATGAGTTACTATTCACGAGTTACTATTCACGATAAAAATTAGTTTCTTTTTCTAACCAAATTATAGTTGAGTTATGAATATTACTCTTGAGATTAAAACTATGTATTGATTATATTGATTTTATTATCATATATAACATTTTTATAACCCTGATGTTGAAATTCTCTTTCACTAGAGTGTAAAGATGGGTAGATTATTGGTATGATCATGACTAGGGTTCTCTTTGGCCTGTAGTGCAAAGTTGAATTGTGACTGGTATGATCATGACCATTGAATTTATAAGTGAATATCTTTAGCTTAAATGCAAAGGTGAATTGATCAACATGGTTATAATTATTGTTTATATAAATTCTGAAATGATTATATATTTCTTTGAGATATTAATATCTTTGGCCTGTAGTGCAAAGATGAAATATTGATGAATATCTTTGGCCTGTAGTGCAAAGATGAATTGTTGATGAATATCTTTGGCCCGTAGTGCAAAGATGACATGTTGTTGAATATCTTTGGCCAGTAGTGCAAAGATGAACAGATGTTGAGATAAACATGACCAACTGGTGATACAAATGAATATCTTTGGACGTAGTGCAAAGATGAAGTTATTAGTATGATTATGAACAGGAAATGTGATTTGGTGTAACCATGATCTTTGATGTTTCAGGTAAAGACAGGTGATGAAAATATTCTTCGTCCTGGGTGCGAAGAAAAATTTATAGTCACAATTATGATTATGAGTTATTCATATGATTGTGGAAAGGAACTGTTGAGTGATGTTACATGGATAAAATATTGTTGGTGGATTTTTAACATGGAGAAGATAATAGACTTTATAGTCTATTTGACTCTTCTAATGGATTGCTCGTTCCGCTGCAACTATGGTTGAAATTTTTATCATTTACCATATGTTCTAAATCTCTGATTTATTGTTGATGAAGGCTATTGATAATTGAATTATCTTTAGTCATGATATTCTTTACTGAGCTAGTTGTGCTCACCCTTTTGCTTCACAATTCCTTTCAGGTAATAAGAGTGTAGCTGGGTCGAGCGGGGGTAACAAGGGAATAGAACGGTGGTCATCATTTAGTAGTTATATTTGGTGAAGAAAATAGGGTGAGGCGAACCCAACGTTGGAAGGGTGTTTTGTCACTATCATACAAGATGTCTAATGACATACAACCTCGTGCCATCATAAGACAGGGTTGTGCTCATCCACTTGCTGAGTATATCTATGGGCACTACCTATATAATCTTGGTGTTTGTTTGAAGTATAATTCTCAATTAGAGACAGTGGAGATAATGATAAGTCAAGAGAAGACTCACCATTGGGAAGAATATGATAGTAATCTTCTCGTTTTTCTTTGGGGTCTATTGGGTCAACCAAGGATAATTCTGTGGCCATATGATATCTATCATAACCTAGATGCGTGGCCTCCCATGTACGAAGGTTTCCTTGAGCACTTCCCAAAGATTCTAATTTCTAAAATAGTTTTTGACTATACCTTTATGTAAGGTGTTATTGTGAGGTGATGTCCACGGTTGGAACATGAGTCACATTTGGTATATATTTGTATCCAAACTCACAGCATATGTGTTGTTGTATTTTGCACGACAATTATTGTAATAAAGTTGTAGTTATTTTCTGTACCATGTATTTGACGACTCAAAATGGGTTGGGTGGAAATGAACCTATTTTGGGGTCGTCACAGGTGGTATCAGAGCTTGGGGATATGATCTTTGGCGGAGATCGGGGAATATAACTAGGAAGGGAGAGATGAGTAAATTCTTCGCTAGTGTGTCCTACCTAAGCTTATTTGTTGGTCAGTCATAATATCGAGATAGTATGTGATATGTTAATTTGTTAAATTAACCCTTGTTTTGAAGCTGTATTCTAGAAAGATATCTGAAATACAGGAGATGAGCAATGGAGAAATCATGAAGATAAGGAAGATGGAATCTGAAATGAAAGCAAGGTATTCTCAACTCTTTGAAATATCAGGTACGTAAATTTCGGGGACGAAATTTCATAAGGAGGGGAGATTGTAAGACCCCGAATTTTATGAAATAAAAGTATTCAATTTTTCTTATAATTACTATTCAGTAAATGGTTAAATTGATAAAAGTTTAAAGTTATGAGTGAAATATGATTTTTTTTTCAAAATAAGCAAGTGGTTATAAAATAATCATTGTTGTCGGGGAATATTCGTTTGGTCGTGGAATATTCTTTCTGTCGGATAATATTCGTACGACGGCGCAGCTATTTGTGGGCCCCATAACGAATAACTGTCGGGTGAAGGAAAACGACAAATTTGAGTTTTTACAAATAACGGCGTAGTTGTTACCGTTAACACTGTTAGAATACCCGGTGGTTAAAATACAGTAATACGCGTTATTGCACAGTAGCACACGGTATTGCATAGTATTTTTGAAATTATTGATTCTTACGTAAGAAGGCACTACTCAATAATTGTTACAGTAATTACTGTTCAATATTTTATTTTATTGATTCAATAATTGATGCGTTGATATTTTATATTATTGTTGTTTCAATAATTGTTGCTGCACAGTATTTTCTATTATCAGATCAATAATTCATATTATTTAAATAATATTATTAGATAGCATTATTGGCAATGACTAGAAAGTTCTGTCTAAGGAGAGGTTTGGTCATCTAATTGCGCGCTAGTAAGGAGAAATCCTTATTGGAAAGCCCCCTCTTTCCTGGGAACGGCCTGGTTGTCATAAATGTGATTCTGTAATATTATTTGTGAATAATTAATTATTGATTTATATGATAAGTAAATATTTATTTTATGTGGATATAAATGAGGGATATATTTTTGTGGTTGAAAATGAAGGAGTTAATGTTGAGGTGTTTTATCTGTATTTTTGTCAGAACGGAGGTATTGAAAATCAAATTAGGGTTTTTGAGATACTTTGCGATGGTTATAATTTTTAATCCGACCGTTGGATCGTGGTAATATTTGGATATGTTATACATATATAAGTTGAGTATATGTCCACAAATTTTGAACCGTTAAAAATGAACGTATGATTTATTATGAATTTTACGAGATGACTGGTTCAGAAATTGTTAAATTTTTGGAGTTAGTCATTTTGGTGGAAAATTCTAGAATTGGTGGGTCCCACTTGTGGTTGGTGAAGAAATGTGCTGAATTATATTTCAAATGTGGTGGGTGGGAATAGTAGCAGGTAAAGCCATCAGGTTGCAGGTCAAACCTACCAAAATTTTCCTATAAATAGAGGGCTAAGTTAGAATTGAAAATCACACCAGAAACATAAGCTTTCTCTCTTTCTCTCTCTAGATTATTGAGTGTATTTTGTGAGTATTTAGATACTTGGTGAGTTGCTATTCATCAGTGCAAGTTTCCTTCAGCCTTATACCGATCAGAAGTACTGCTCTTTTGAGGTAAGGGATAGTAAGGGATATTAAGGGATTTTAAGGGTTGTTATGATTTTTAGTTTCGTAATTTTTTGACCTTCAAAAATTCTGAAAAAAATTTGAAATGATATTTTGATGAGTTTTCTTGATTGTGTCCAAAAATGGTGATTTTTGGATGTATAGATTGAGAGTTATGAATTTTATGAGAAAAGACTATTTTAGAAGTAACAGCTTATAATTCCTTGTGGTTAACTCCAAAATTGATAAAATTTTTATTGGGAGTACATGTATATGATAGAAGTATACTCTGTAAATTTTAGAATTTTTGGACAAAAGTATAATTTTTGATAAATGTCTAAATATTCGGCTATTTTGGCCATATGAAAAATAGTAAATGACTTTTAAAAATTCTGAGAAAAATATATGTTCACTATGGGATTATATTATGCTAAATCCCAGAAAAGAAATATTTTTGGAACTGATTTGGTATTTTTCATGAAAATGGTTTAGTTATGAGTAAATGAATTAAATATGTTATGTGAAGTAAGAAAATTGGAAAATAGGATTTTATGGCTTGAGAATCCTATATGAGGTATATGCAGATTTTTTATGAGGGTTTTGATTATTGGTGATAAAATCTTATGAGTTTGGTATTTTAGAATGATTAAATGTATTATTTAGTAAAGTGTAAACAATTTAAATAAATTGTTTATAAGCTTAAGAAATATTATTCTTTCAATATTATTATACCGAAATACTGGTATGAATTTTATTGTGGAATTTCTACCTTTTTGTGTCGAGTTACTATTCATGAGTTACTATTCACGAGTTACTATTCACGATAAAAATTGGTTTCTTTTTCTAACCAAATTATAGTTGAGTTATGAATATTACTCTTGAGATTAAAACTATGTATTGATTATATTGATTTTATTATCATATATAACATTTTTATAACCCTGATGTTGAAATTCTCTTTCACTAGAGTGTAAAGATGGGTAGATTATTGGTATGATCATGACTAGGGTTCTCTTTGGCCTGTAGTGCAAAGTTGAATTGTGACTGGTATGATCATGACCATTGAATTTATAAGTGAATATCTTTAGCTTAAATGCAAAGGTGAATTGATCAACATGGTTATAATTATTGTTTATATAAATTCTGAAATGATTATATATTTCTTTGAGATATTAATATCTTTGGCCTGTAGTGCAAAGATGAAATATTGATGAATATCTTTGGCCTGTAGTGCAAAGATGAATTGTTGATGAATATCTTTGGCCCGTAGTGCAAAGATGACATGTTGTTGAATATCTTTGGCCAGTAGTGCAAAGATGAACAGATGTTGAGATAAACATGACCAACTGGTGATACAAATGAATATCTTTGGACGTAGTGCAAAGATGAAGTTATTAGTATGATTATGAACAGGAAATGTGATTTGGTGTAACCATGATCTTTGATGTTTCAGGTAAAGACAGGTGATGAAAATATTCTTCGTCCTGGGTGCGAAGAAAAATTTATAGTCACAATTATGATTATGAGTTATTCATATGATTGTGGAAAGGAACTGTTGAGTGATGTTACATGGATAAAATATTGTTGGTGGATTTTTAACATGGAGAAGATAATAGACTTTATAGTCTATTTGACTCTTCTAATGGATTGCTCGTTCCGCTGCAACTATGGTTGAAATTTTTATCATTTACCATATGTTCTAAATCTCTGATTTATTGTTGATGAAGGCTATTGATAATTGAATTATCTTTAGTCATGATATTCTTTACTGAGCTAGTTGTGCTCACCCTTTTGCTTCACAATTCCTTTCAGGTAATAAGAGTGTAGCTGGGTCGAGCGGGGGTAACAAGGGAATAGAACGGTGGTCATCATTTAGTAGTTATATTTGGTGAAGAAAATAGGGTGAGGCGAACCCAACGTTGGAAGGGTGTTTTGTCACTATCATACAAGATGTCTAATGACATACAACCTCGTGCCATCATAAGACAGGGTTGTGCTCATCCACTTGCTGAGTATATCTATGGGCACTACCTATATAATCTTGGTGTTTGTTTGAAGTATAATTCTCAATTAGAGACAGTGGAGATAATGATAAGTCAAGAGAAGACTCACCATTGGGAAGAATATGATAGTAATCTTCTCGTTTTTCTTTGGGGTCTATTGGGTCAACCAAGGATAATTCTGTGGCCATATGATATCTATCATAACCTAGATGCGTGGCCTCCCATGTACGAAGGTTTCCTTGAGCACTTCCCAAAGATTCTAATTTCTAAAATAGTTTTTGACTATACCTTTATGTAAGGTGTTATTGTGAGGTGATGTCCACGGTTGGAACATGAGTCACATTTGGTATATATTTGTATCCAAACTCACAGCATATGTGTTGTTGTATTTTGCACGACAATTATTGTAATAAAGTTGTAGTTATTTTCTGTACCATGTATTTGACGACTCAGAATGGGTTGGGTGGAAATGAACCTATTTTGGGGTTGTCACACTTTAGAAGTGTTGGATTATTTGAACAACCAACAAATGGCTTGGAAGTCTTCTCTATTTATAGAACTTGAAAAGTTAGGGTAGTTTGGTCTTTAAAACATCCCACCTCCTTAAGCCACCTCCTTACTATTCATTACTTGCTAACCACTCTCTTATCCATTACTTGGTCCTTACTCATTTAACTTGGTGATTAATTCAAAGTCTTGATCACCACTTATCTTGACCATTACTTTACTTGGTCATTACTTTAACTTGACCAACACAATACTTGGTTATCACATTCAACCATAATAATATGGTTTGCCTCATGAGTCAACCAATCCATGGATTATAATTTGGGCTTGGATTAATTAAATCCTTGGGCTTTGTATGAACAACCCGCTAGTTGATTCCTTAATTAATAATTGGGCCTCTCCTTTTAATTTCCTTGGACTTATATTAATTCCCAATAGTCTTTCCAAATCCATTAACATTTCATAATACATATAGTTTATGTATTATTTTCGTATTCTAATTCTTATAGAATTTATATACGAAATTTCATCCTTCATACAACCTCGTATAATTCTTCGTATTATACTCATTTCCATTTCTTTGTACAATACATAAGTATCATACCATTATTACATATTCATTACTATTTCGCATTCCTTAACGTTTATAAATTAAGTCCACAAGCGAAATATCATTTTTTCCATAACTAGATTTTTATTACATAATCCATCTCACCTTATTATTCCATCATTACGTATTTCTCGGAAATTCAAAATTATTTCCCGAGCAAATACCGGTGAATAGTGTTTTTCAGAAAATTTCTCGGAAAACTTTTATTTTCGTCTTGGAAATTCAAACACTTTAATTCATCCACGTAGCTCAAATACTACGACATTCCAACGTCACTAGGTTATATAATGACAACCATCTTGATAACACATAGAGTAAGATTTTATTATTTTTTAAATTAATAAAATCATTTTACAATAAGATCCGAATTTCTCGGTCGTTACATTCTTCCCCCCTTATAAAGATTCTGTCCCCAGAATCTCGTCTTACTTTAATCAAATAGGTGAGGAAAATTTTTCTCCATCTTTTCTTCTAGTTCCCACGTTGCTTCTTCAGCATCGTGGTTTCTCCATAATACCTTCACTGATGGTATTTACTCGTTCCTCAGAACTTCTTCCTTTCTATCAATGATTTGCATCGGCAACTCTTCATACGTTAACTCTTTCTCGATATGAATTGGCTCATACTCGATTACATGCTTATAGTCCGGCTTATATAGACGTAATACAGATACGTGGAACACGTTATGTATTCGTTCTAGGTCTGGAGGTAATGCTATCATATAAGATACCTCTCCTACCCGTTTTAATACCTCAAAAGGTCCTATAAACCTTGGACTTAACTTTCCTTTCTTTCCAAAGCGTATCTTTCCTTTCCAGGGAGATACCTTTAGAAATACATACGAACCCACCTCAAACTCTCAACCTAGTCTATGCGAGTCCGCATACTTCTTCTGTCTGTCCTGAGCCGTGACGAGACGCATCCGAATTAACTTTACCACCTCCGCTGTCTGCTGCACCAATTCTGGTCCTAGCATACGACGTTCTCCCACCTCATCCCAACACAAAGGTGTTCTGCATTTTCTTCCATACAAAGCTTCGTACGACGGCATGCCTATGCTTGCATGATAAATATTGTTATACGCAAACTCTACTAGTGGTAGGTGATCATCCCAACTACCCTTGAAATCCATGACACAAGACCTCAACATGTCTTCTAACGTCTGAATTGTTCTCTCGCACTGCCCCATCAGTCTGAGGATGATAAGCCGTGCTTAGCTTTAGTTGTGTTCCTAACTGCTCTTGCAAACTCCTGCAAAAGTTCAATGTGAATCGTGGATCACGATCTGACACAATCGATACCGGTACTCCATGTCTAGAAATAATTTCCTTAACATAAAGTTTAGCTAATTGGTCCAAGTTATACTTGATCCTAATTGGCAAAAAGTGAGCCGACTTTGTCAACCGGTCCACTATTACCAAATCGCATCATATCCTTTATTCGTTGTCGGAAGTCCCACCACAAAATCCATCGTAATACGCTCCCACTTCCATTCTGGAATCTCCAATGATTGTATTAAGCCACTGGGTCGTTGATGTTCGACCTTAACTTTTTGACAAGTCAAGCACCTACTCACATACTCTGCTATTTCTCTCTTCATGTTCGGCCACCAAAAACTCTGTCGAAGGTCTTGACACATCTTAGTGCTACCAGGATGTATCGAGTACCTAGAATTATGAGCTTCTTGTAACACTTGCTCCTTTAATTCCGTCTCATTCGGAACCCAAATTCTTTCCTTAAATCTTAATAATCCTTCATTATCAAAACTATACTTAGCATCTTCCTTCTTGGATAACCTCTTCTTCATTTGATTACACTCGTCTGTCGTGAGTTATACTTCCTTGACTCTTTCTACGATGGTAGACTGCATCTCCATCACAAACAGTCTCTGCTCCGCCTCAATTGGCAACTTTACCTCTAATTCCATCCCAGTCATCTCTGTTATTAACTCATTTTGAGCCGTTAACATAGACAACTTTTCCCGACACTTCCGACTTAAGGCGTCGGCAACTACATTGGCTTTTCCAGGGTGATACAGGATTTCACAATCAAAATCCTTTATCAACTCTAGCCATCTTCTCTGCCTCATATTCAACTCCTTCTGAGTGAAGATATACTTTAGACTCTTATGGTCTGTATATATCTCACATTTTTCCCCATAAAGATAATGTCTCCATATCTTTAGGGTAAACACTACCGTGGCCAGTTCCAGATCATGAGTAGGATAAACTTTCTCATAATCCTTCAACTGCTGTGATGCATACGCAATGACTTTGCCATGTTGCATAAGCACACAACCAAGTCCTCTATGCAAAGCATCACTGTACACTACAAAATTTCCTGTGTCATCAGGCAACAACAAAACATGCGCTTCACTTAATCTTTTCTTCAGTTCTTGAAAATTGTCTTCACATTTATCCGTCCATACGTATTTCACCGTCTTCCTTGTCAAATTAGTTAACGGGGTAGCTATCTTCGAAAAATCTTGGATAAATCTTTGATAGTACCCTGCTAACCCTAGGAAACTCTGCACCTCAGTCGGCGTTTTCGGCTGTTCCCAATTCATCACTGCTTCTACCTTCACTGGATCTACTGAAATCCCCTATTGGTCAATGACATGACCTAAAAACTGCACCTTTTCCAGCCAAAATTCATATTTGGTGAATTTCGCATATAGCTTCTCCTTCCTTAGTGTTTCCAACACTAATCTTAAGTGTTCAGCATGATCTTCTGGCGTCTTAGAATAGACTAGAATATCATCGATAAACACAACGACGAACTGGTCCAAATATGGTTTAAACACTCTGTTCATCATATCCATAAATGCAGCAGGTACATTTATCTACCCAAATGACATCACCAAAAACTCGTAATGACCATAACGAGTCCTGAATGCCGTCTTTGGTACATCTTCTTTCCTAACTTTCAACTAATGATACCCCGTCCGCTTATCTATTTTAGAAAAATACTTTGCCCCTTTTAATTGATCAAAGAGATCATCGATCCTGGGCAATGGGTATTTATTCTTTATCGTTAATTTGTTCAACTCCCGATAGTCGATACAAAGCCTTAACGATCCGTCTTTCGTCTTGACAAACAACACTGGTGCCCCCCACGGAGAAACACTTGGTTGAATGTACTTTCTGTCCAATAGTTCCTGTAACTGAACCATTAGTTCTTTCATTTCCACAGGCGCCATACGATACGGTGCCCTTGAGACTGGTGCCGCTCCTGGCACAACGTCTATCACAAATTCGATCTCCCTATCCGGCGGTAACCCTGATAACTCACTTGGAAATATATCCATGAACTCATTTACTATAGATATTTGTTCCATGGTTGCTCCCACTCTCTGGGTATCGACAACATGGCAAAGGTAACCCACACAACCTTTCCTTAACAATTTTCTAGTTTGTGTTATTGTAAGGCAACACGGACGTCTCGACAACTTACTACCGTAAAATACTACAGGAGGTTGCTTTAACGACTTAATTCTCACACATTTCTTTTGGCAATCTATAATTGCTCCATGATTAATTAACCAATCCATTCCTAAAATTACGTCGAATTCTCCTAACTTTATCGGTATTAAATCTACCGATAACTTATAACCCTGTACATCTACGCAACAACTCCTATGAATATCTTCAACAGGAATTATCTCTTCGTTTACTACCTTAATGTTCAAAGGTATAGGTAATTTTTCAGAAAATAATTCTAGTCGTTTAGCAAAATCACCTGCTATAAACGAACAAGTAGCACCCGAATCAAAAAGCACGTATGCATTTATGTTATTGATCGGAATAATACCTGCAACTACCTCTCCTGATGCCACAACATCTTGGACCGTCATATTAAAAGTGCGAGCCATTTATTTACCTTGCTGAGATGGACCACTAATAGATAACTTCCCGCTATTAGTTCCCTTATTCCTTTCTGTCCCTTTTTTCGGGCAATTCTTTGCTATGTGGTCAGTTGATCCACATACAAAACATCCTTTGTTTTTCTTTGGATTTGGACAGTTAGGCGAAATGTGCCCTTCCTGTCCACAATTATAACATACTGACTTTCCTTTGAGACACAACACAACATCCATTAAACGTATGTACGTTTAATCATTTGGCAACCTCACGTGCCTGTCATTTTACCGACAAAATATTTGTTTAACATTTCAGTCTTCTTTTGAAAACTATATCAAGTAGTTGACAAAAGATAGCAACATTTGATAATGCAAGAGTAGATTATCAAGTCTATCCAAAGGGGATTGGCTTTAACCTCAACATACCTCAATTCATGCGAAAGAATACATGAATCTTAAACTTGTTCAGATTGAACTGAAACAAGAGTTAGAATACTTGCCTTTAGCGCCTGCTACGATAAATTATCTTTATGTTCAAGTCGTTCAAGTCTCTATAATACATGATCACATAATGACTTTACATTAGGTCACATATAATCAAATATGTATATGACTATATCATACCCTTTATTTCAATCCAATCATGTATTAGATTTAGTTACTACTCATTCCGGTTTAACATTACTAATTGCATTTATATTCGACTAGGTTATCTTAACCTTTACATTACATTCCTTAAGGTTTAACAAAGTTTAATAATGTTACATTATCGTCCTTAAGTTATGTTTACTTTCCATCAATTTAGGTTTTCTTTTCTTTGTACATAGAAACCTTTCTTTCTATCTTTGTTCTAAGACTGGCGATGCGGCGCCGGTCTTATATTCACATCTCGCGCTGCGGCGCGAGCCTTATCCTAGCATGTCCCGGACTTGGCGCTGGGGCGCGAGTCCTTACTTAATGGGCCACGCTGTGACGCCACTCTCCAACAACTTATTGTACTGTACATGGCGTTGGGGCGCGAGTAATTTGCCTTGAGTTGGCGCCGCGGCGCCAACTCTGTGCACCAGATAAAAATTTCAGTTTTGAAATTTTGTGAACTTCCCAGATGCATAACTTCTTCGTTATAAGTCCGAATTGGCTCGTTCAAAAGCCTACGGTTCAAAAATTTCGTAATCTACATGATTATCCAAGAATTTTATCTATTTGACTTCGTTTACTAAAAATTCACCTATTGGTTCATTTTTTTAACGAAACGATAAACGTTCGTGAACGTTCAACGCTCGTTTCTTCGTTCTAAGTCAGAATCCGGTCATTTTCGAGTTCGCAACTCTTAAATGCCAAATATGACTTAACTCCATTGTAAAGCAATAATTCCGTGATCAAACACAAAATTTAACTTCCATTCCGAGAATTTTATGAATTCGACGATTGTCGTCCAATCGTGCAATTTTCGGCAAATCTTCATTCTTACGATTTGTTCAACATTACAAATGAACTTCATTCATCATGTGAACATCTCAACCTACTTATTACAACCACTTATAATCATTGTTACACTTTGACTTCTCATGAGCTTATAACTTATCAAATTATAAACTACTTAAAATTTAATTATTCATGACTTATGAAAATTAAAGTTTCTTAAGCATCATTTCTTATATGTTCTTAACATACAACTTAACTTAGGTATACATGATACACATGATCATAAAAATTCTTTTACCTTTATATCAATTCTCTTAATAAACTCCTTATAAGTTCATATTATCTTCACATAAGTTTATAACTTATACTAGTTTAAATGACTTATTACCAACTTATGTGGCTTAAGTCCATGACTTACATAATCTTCTTGCTTCTTATCATTCATGTTTCTTAATTCAACTTTTCTTATTACCCTACCATGGTAGAGATAGAAGATAATTGAGAAGAAGTCTTACTCTTTGTTGTCTTGGTAAGTAGCTTGCTTATTCTTCTTGGCTTATGGAAATGACTTATTGCTAGCTTATTCTCTCTAACACTTAAGCACTTTAGAAGTGTTGAATTATTTGAACAACCAACAAATGGCTTGGAAGTCTTCTCTATTTATAGAACTTGAAAAGTTAGGGTAGTTTGGTCTTTAAAACATCCCACCTCCTTAAGCCACCTCATTACTATTCATTACTTGCTAACCACTCTCTTATCCTTTACTTGGTCCTTACTCATTTAACTTGGTGATTAATTTAAAGTCTTGATCATCACTTATCTTGGCCATTACTTTACTTGGTCATTACTTTAACTTGACAAACACAATACATGGTTATCACATTCAACCATAATAATATGGTTTGCCTCATGGGTCAACCAATCCATGGATTCTAATTTGGGCTTGGATTAATTAAATCCTTGGGCTTTGTATGAACAACCCACTAGTTGATTCCTTAATTAATAATTGGGCCTCTCCCTTTAATTCCCATGGACTTATATTAATTCCCAACAATCTTTCCTAGTCCATTAACATTTCATAATACATATAGTTTATGTATTATTTTCGTATTCTAATTCCTATAAGATTTATATACGAAATTTCATCCTTCATATAAGCTCGTATAATTCTTCGTATTATACTCATTTCCATTTCTTTGTACAATACATAAGTATCATACCATTATTACATATTCATTACTATTTCGCCTTCCTTAACGTTTATAAATTAAGTCCACAAGTGAAATATCATTTTTTTCATAACTAGATTTTTATTACATAATCCATCTCATCTTATTATTCCATCATTACGTATTTCTCGAAAATCCAAAATTATATCCCGAGCAAATACCGGTGAATAGTATTTTTCAGAAAATTTCTCGGAAAACTTTTATTTTCGTCTTGGAAATTCAAACACTTTAATTCATCCACGTAGCTCAAATACTACGACATTCCAACGTCACTAGGTTATATAACGACAACCATCTTGATAACACATGGAATAAGATTTTATTATTTTTTAAATTAATAAAATCATTTTACAATGAGATCCGAATTTCTCGGTCGTTACAGTTTTTCTTAGTATTAGGACAGTTGGGTGATATATGTCCCTCTTACCCACAATTATAATAAACTGATTTCCCCTTCAGACAGACTCCCAGATGAGTCTTTCTGCATGTCTTGCATGCCTCCATCCTATGTTTAGGAACCCTTTGTTTCACCTTAGTATTCCCAGAGTTAAAACTTTTCCTTTTCGGCATACTGCCACTACCACTGGCACCCTCTGCCTTGGTTCCTCCCTCTCCCTTACTTTTATTCTTTATTTCTTTGTGGTATTGGGTCAACGCCTCACTACCACCCTCTACTATATTCGCTTTTTCCAGGATGGTCCCATAGGAAGCACTCTAGAATACCTAAATCCAACTATAGAGCCAGGGTTTCAGGCCCTGTTCAAACCTATGAGCCTTCCTCTCTTTCGTGTCCACTTGGTGTGGAGCAAACCTTTCCAATTCATTAAATTTGGCCACGTACTAGGGAACCGTCATCTCCCATTGCTTAAGTTCTAGAAACTTAATCTCCATCCTCCCTTGCACACTAGTAGGAAAGTTGTTCTCGAAGAATACCTTCTTTAACTGTTCCCACGTAACAACATCTGTTCTAGCCCCACCCTGGTGAGCCTCCCACCAGTAGTTGGCTTCCCCCTTCATCGTGTAAGTCACAAAAGAAGTCTTTTACGCCTCAGCTACGTTTGTAATAACAAACGCCTTTTCTATTTCTTTTACCCATGTCTGCGCCTCCATTGGGTCTATCGTTCCTTTGAACTCAGGTGGACCTACACTTTTGAATTCCTTAAAGGTAGTCGTTCTGGCTACCCTAGGTCCAACGGGTACTCTACCTCCGGTTTGGTTAAATGCAGTCGTTAATAAATTAACGAACTCTTGCATAGGGTTATTCGGTCCCCCTTGGTTATCGTTATGTGATTCCGCCTCCTGATTACATTGTCTTCTTCTTGGCGGCATTTCTGATTAAATAAATAAAGTTCCATTATTACATATTTGCTTACTTAGTTATTATTCGCTGAACAACTGAACAATAACTCATACACAACAAAGCACATAAAAACTTCATTATATCAATATGCTTATTCATAGTTCAAAACTATTTACAATTTGCTTTCCATAGCCAAAAGCTATTACATTTGTATCTCGCGATTGACTTTCATAAAAATTGGGATTTACAAAAAGACTACCCTTTAATTATACAAAAGAGGGTTTCACGTCACTACACAAAAGTATTTACTGTTCTAACTTCTAATACTGCCTAACAACATTCTCATGTTTCTCATTTGCTAGAATCGACACAATATCCCGACTTATAGTATGTCGAGACTGTCCCGACTCAATGGAATAACAAGCTAGTTTCAGCTTGAAATCCTCATGTGAACTGTCATTGATATATGACATCCGTGCTATCTTCTGGTCTTTCTCAGCCAATTTCTTACGAAGCTCTACGACCTCATTCTTATAATCCCTAGCCTTATCTGTCATGAGCACCTTCTCATCATGCTCTGACTCAAAGTCTGATTCTGCAGACTCCTTGGCCTCATATAGATCACTAATCTCCTCCTTCTGGTTCTGCACCATATTGTGCAGTTGCACTTACGGTCAAGCACCGAGAGATACATTGCCCTCATTGTATCTATAGGTGTTGGCTCTAGTGCAGGCATTACCGTATTAACCAATGTTACCTCCATATCATCTTCCACATCTATCATCATATTAAGATATGATGCCAATCCTATAGTCTCCTCAGAATAGTCCTCCTCCGAAAAATACTCCTCTATCTCTTGTTCTTCTAGAAGCACTAATGGTATCTCTGCTACAGACAACGGTACAAGCTCTACTCTGTTCACGAACTCTTTGCTCACCACATGTATATCTCTATACATCAAGCTATCGATCAACATCTACAATAATACATAACAAGTTGATTAGTACATAATACACAATAATATTAGCACAAATCACATTTAATTTATTTAAGGTTAATTTTCATCTTTTAAATCTTTCGATACTGAGTTTCCTCAATACCTTATTGACTCATTAAACTCAAGTTTACTTCCTTTAGACTTTTACTTTCCTAACAAGGTTATTAACCTAAGGTTCTTTCCCCCCTTAAGTTTTATAACCTAATGCTTTGATACCAACCTGTGACGCCCCCAAATTCGGGTACCTTCCAACCAGACAGATGGTGCTACACAGTACTACATTTTATACAGTCATTTTATTGAAACAACAACAAAATGATTTTATTTACTATCTTCTTATTACAATAGTAATAAATCATTTCCCAGGTTCATAAACTGAATACATTCTTTGTTATTCATAAGTATATTACATACAAATACACTAGTCTATTACATGATAATTAACTATCCATCCTGGCTTTGCCTTTATCTCTCTTAGAACTCTTAG
Source organism: Panax notoginseng (assembly GCA_016801055.1). Taxonomy (NCBI): domain Eukaryota; kingdom Viridiplantae; phylum Streptophyta; class Magnoliopsida; order Apiales; family Araliaceae; genus Panax; species Panax notoginseng. The sequence goes on from CM029014.1 coordinate 111,808,103, forward strand.
TTCGTTCGGCCTTAGCTGCAATCATATAATTCAAGCAAGAAGTGAGCATAACTAGCTCATCAAGTCTAATAAAGAATAATATGAATACCATATCGAGAATTATATGATTATCTTCCATAACTGAACAAATAGCTATAATGCACTATGAAACATTGACTAGCATTTCTCATTTCATAACAACGATTCCAAAGTATATATAATAGCTTAGGAATTCTGAACCGGTTGAATGACCATGAACATACTCTTTTCATTTTCATACATGAAAAGGACATCCCGGCACTAAGGTCGTACGTCCGACATTACTTATGAGCACTTCTAGGTGATCAACCTATAGTACTCTATGTTGATCAACATTCATCCGTTAAACGTATTTACGTTTAAGTTTTGGCAACCTCGCGTGCCCATCGAATAATCGATAAAAATACATTTGTTTGTTCATAGACAAACTTACCTTTGAATTCGTACCAAATACTTGGCATAGGATAGCGTTAACAGTTCTATATCGAAAGACTTGTAAACAAATCAATCAACTCTTCAAGATTAATTTAGCCGAGTTAAAACTGGCATCGACTCTTTCTTTAAAATAATTCATGCATTTTCAGGACATGAATCACATAAAACTTAACTAACACGAAGGTTAGACAAGCGTTAAAAAAACTTGCCTACAAGCGTCTTCGAATATAATATTCAATAGTTCATAGTCTTTACAGGATCTATATGATATATTCACATAGCACACTGCAATTAGTTACCTGATGATTGGGTAATATACCCATAAGTCGGATATGTTTGGGCTTAAATTATTGCATTCTCAAGTTATTTAGAAGTATTTTTATTGTGTTTGTTTGTTATTTTGAAGATTCGGGAGCTACAGGGGTAAATTGGGAAATTTGAGCAAAGGAAGGGCGGTTTGGTAATTAATTCGAAGTCCAGCGCCGGGGTGCTATAGCCAGTGGATTCCACAGCACCGGGGCACTGGTCTGTGACAACAGTTGACCAGGACGCGCGTTGACTAGGCGTTTGACTTGCATTAAAGAGGAGGTTATTTGACAAGTTGATGGGGATTAGGATTGTGGAGAGTATATAAAGTTTAGGATGCTGAATTTGAAAAGCAATCAACCATAATTGGAGGCTAAGCAAGGGTTTTACTTGAAGATTGAAGGATTGGCTTTAGAGTTTTTGTCCTTTTCCTTATTTTCAATTTGTGTAATTCCTCAAGGATGTTTTGCACAAGATTGTTGGTTTTTATTTCCGTTATGAACTAATTCTCCCGTTAAGATTTAAATTGAACCTTTTATGGATATAGTTTAGTTGTTCAATTTATTCCAATTATTTATGTCAAAGTGAGTTGTTTATCTTGCCTTGTATTTATTGATTAATTATTTGGCCAATAATTACCTTGTTACTCTAGAAGGAATTGGTAGAGGAACTCTAGGGTTAGAACTGGGCATGATAACATGTTACTTAGTTATTTGTATGGTGAATAATTAGGTTTTTGAATTGAATGGAAATATCTGTTCACCGCGTGTAACACATAAGGAATTGGAATTGAAGGAGTTTAATTCAATTGTTTTGCATAGGAATATAACAAGATTAATCTGGATTAAATAGAAGTCAATTGATCACTTAGAAAAGGGTTCTTGGCATTTGAGAATTCCTGTTAACAATTCAGTAGGCATAATAATTGGGATAATTGGTTTATAGTTCATAATTGGGGATATTGAAGTCTTAATCTTTATTTATCTAAATTCATCCAAATCTTAGTTTTGTTATTTGATTTATCTTAGAATAATTTTTTTAATTGTTTAATTTAGTTTAATTATTTTAGAAAGACACAATTTATAGTTGTTTAAATAAAATTGGATTGATATAATACTAATAGTTGGAATTTATTGATTAAAATTCTTTGTGGGATCGACACTCTATCTTATCACTCTATTACTTGTTGATCGTGTATACTTGCACGTATTCATTGATTGCGAAATCAACCAACACTACCAAACAAACTATCTTTATTGTTTTAACCAACTTCTTTCTCTTCTATGTCTTACTTGAATTTATTCCCTTAATAATGTCAATTCGACTTACAATACTTCATTACGGCTTTTTAACGTTCTTACATTATTAACCAACACTCGGTCATCATTGGTGAGGTACCAACGTTGAATACCATTCACAGTTTACTTGTCTACACATTTGCGTTCTTCATTTAATTTTTGTTAAACCATACATAACCTTCTATCGTTATTACTTTATAAGTGATTTAAAGTTAGCCTTATCATGTACATTTAGTACATTCATGTCTTACTATTGGTTTACATTCAATTGGAATTACAAAACCTAACTTGGTCAACCATTTTCCACTGCCGATGCTGTGGCGCCAGACTCTAGTACACCATTGGCGCTGCGGCGCCAACTAACAGTAGACAGAGCCCAGAGCCGGCGCTGCGGCGCAGCGTTTATAACTGGGGTTGTCGCTGCGGTGCGGCCCCTGAGCCTCAGTTGGCTTTGACAGTTAACTTTTTCTTCGAACTTCCCGGCCTCATAACTTATTCATTTTACATCCAAATAAGCCCACAACTCAAAAATTACCTACTCTAGGTGTTCAAGCAAGAATCTTTCATTTTTGAATCCGTTAACTCGGAATTCACCTTTAGGTTCATTATCGAGCGTTCTTTTATCGGTCGTGAGCGTTTAATACTCGTTTTCTCCGTTCTAAGTCAAAATTCGATGATTCTTGAGTCCACTACTCTTGAATGCCATATCTCATGTGTTAACATTGAAAATCGAAGTTTCCAAGTCACACAGCAACTTTTGACAACTAATCTGAGATTTCTACGTTTTCAACGTTTAACGTCTATTTTCATAAAATTCGACATAACTTCGTTACTCGTGTTCTATAAGTTAAATCAAATGGAACACTCCATTGATTCATCATCTACGTCCTAACCAAGCATGATGCACATACCCTATCTATGATGGTTTTCAATTTGTTCATCAACAACCAAGTCAACGTTCAAAGATTTGTACGGTTTAAACTTATGTAAACTCTTATAATTTCTACTTAAACATGACTTATCAATGTTTTCATCATTAATAGTCATCCGTATTCCTTTTCCATCGATATGCTCCACCAATCTACGATTCTCTACGAGAAAGAAATCGAAAAGTTCGAAAACTAACGTTTAAGAAATATTACCTTTTCGTTCTTCGCGTTCTTGATAAACTTCATATGTTTTGCTTCAAAGTAGATTGATTACTTGTTTCTAGCTCTTTCTCTCTCTCAATATATGTTGGACAATGTTTATAAAATACCAAATGACCAACCTAAGCTTTCTTTTTATAGGCAAACCAAATAGAGGGTAAAATTGTCAATTGGCCACCTCCTTACTATTCCCCACCTCCTTAGCAACTTAGCCACTAAGTAATCACTTTACTTGGCCGGCCCACATGCCCATGTGTCTCCCCATGGGATTTACCCACCCCGTGACCCGGCGGTTCGATCCGCAATTTTGTTTCTTGGATCGGGCTTGAATTAACTTAACATTGGGCCTTAACTTGGGCTTGATTACCCAATTCATTGGGCTTGATATAAATCCATGTCCAATTGGATTATACAAAGTCCTTAAACTCACAATCCAATAAGAACTAATCGTATTCTACGCGTATAACTTGCGTATTCTCTTTGTTTGGTATTCATACGATATTCGTATTATACGTCATACTATTCTTCATATCATACTCGTATATCAAACATATAATAACCGTAATGATTATACACATTACATTTCCCTTTTGGAAATCACTTTCACCAACCCTTAGGTTTTAAGACCGCAGGCGAAAACTTCATTTTCCATAATTGAAATATTATTAGATATTCCATTACATCTTCGTATTCTATCATTACACGTTTCTCGAAATTTTAAACCTAATCTCTGAGCGAAATTGGATGAATAGTGTTTTTACGAAAAATTCTCAGAAAATATTTATTTTCGTCTTAGTAATTCAAAACAATTAATCCTAGAACATAGAACGACCTTCAAATATCTTACTCACATAATTAATCAATTAAATTCATTTAATCCACATAATCAAATAAAAATTTAATTCATTAAAGATCTAATTTTCTCGGGCATTACAAATACTATCAGAGATTATTTATTAAATTCTTCAAGAAATTCAATCTCCTCTCTAATTATAACAGAAACACTACTCGTGCCTTGTCTTGATTTTCTAGTAGCCATAAATAGGTCTCATCAATTTTTTTCTCATCGAAATTCATTTTAAAACGTTTGTGGCCTATGCTAAGATTCTTGAGAAGGGGCTTGAGAAAGGGTTGACATAAAGTCGCCAATATCATCCAAATTGAAACCTTTTAAAATTATATCATTTGGGGATATTGCACCATCAATTCCAATAATTATAGATTTGGGAGATTTTTTTTTACTTAAATTATGAAATTTTAAATTTATGCAAATTAGTTAATCTTAATTAACCCAACAGTTAACATTGAAAAATAGTTAAAAATATTACTATATATAGTAATGTTATTTGTATAATTAAAATTATTAACATAACAATTTGAATTTTAAAATTTCTTCGAATTACCCCTAAATCTTCGTGATGAAATGTATACATATAATTGAATTATAATAGTTGGTTCTTAAAAAAGAAAATAAAAAAACAAAGGCTAACAAGACTTTTTTTTATTGGAATGGACGATGCATTACTCTACTAATCTAATTTATGTAAGTTATGAAAAAAAAGTATAACTAATAATATTTTTTATAAAGTTTACAATATCCGATAATTTATTAACTAAAATTACATTAATTTGTGTTAATTTAATATTTTAAAATTTTACAATTTGAGTCAAAATGGTTTTTATGAAAAGGAGGTAGTATAACAAAGAAATTTTGGACTTCAGAAAAAACAATATCGAGAACTATCATTCATGTATAATACCCCTACCATTGATGTTTAAAGATATAACCCTCAGTCTATTTCATCTATCTACGTGTGTTATGGGACCTCTAAGCTAGTGTCGAGCATTCAAGATCCCAAACGAAACTGTGAGAATTAGTGCCGCCAACTGCAACAAGTATATAGTTGAGTCTTTATCGACTTAAGTTTAGCAAATAAAAATAATATCGAGATTGTGATTTAAAATTTATTACTTGAAAGTTGAGGATAATATGAGAATTATAAAAATGTTACTTATTTCAATTTCTTTTCCGTCCAAATCAGGCCAATTTTGGACGGAAAACTTTGGTAAGAAAAGTGACCAAGTTTTCTATGCATTTCTTTTCTTTTTCGTTAATTAAAAAACTCAAAAACATAAAAATTGAAAAGAAAACATAAATTTTCCGTCCATTCCTTTTCTTTTATGTCCATTTTAAAACTTAGAACCAGAGTGTTAAAGATAAGCAATAATAAATAAAAATCCATATTGAAAACACACAAGCCCCATCCTCGCAAAGATCAAAAAAGGAACCAAAAGGCAACCCCATTCTGGCGATGACTAAATCGGCCGAGCCCATATTCCAGCAGGACCCAACTTCAAAAACCACGACCAACAGATAACCATCAAGATCCGGATCCCCCAAACCATAAACCCCAAAATCCCCACTTCAGATCATGACTCCATTTCTGTCACACACAAGAATCAAACCCTCTACTAATTGAACAAAAAGAGCGCACGATCTAGCAACCCTCGGACTTGGTAAAGCTCAGATCAAAAAGTGGATGTTCAAGATGTCCATAGTACAGCCGTTAGAAAGGTTGCAATAGCACAAGGCAAGGGTAAAAGGTTGACGAAAGGAAAATGAAGGGATGGTAGGCCGAAGGGATGAGAAGGGAGGAAGGAGGAGGCGGGTAGGCCAAATGGAAATTAAAGGTAGAGATGGAAAAAAGGGTAGAACCTCCACAGATCAGCCAACAAAATATATTCATCTCTTCAAGGCAAACCCAAATAAACCCAAACTAACTAGATCAGGTTCGAAGCTCCATACTTTATATACTGAAATCATTTTTGAATGTAAAATTTGTTTTGTAATTATCTGTTTTAGTTTTGAAAAGTATATTTATTATTGTTATCAAACATAAAAAAAGAATTTTAAAAAATATTTTGCAAATTGTACTTGATCTGGCTAGATAGGAAGGATTGCTACTTGCAGAGTTCCCTCGCTCACCCCTTACAGATTTTTACAAGTCCTATCATTGAAAGTTGAACACTTATTTAATACACTTGGAATAACTGGAGTTTAGTTTTAGATATTATTTCTTTTTGTTGTTGGATTTTGATAAACTCTTAGTTTCGAGGAGCTGTGTCTCCATTATTCGAATGTGGTATTTATTGGTATTTCATTTGAATTAGATTAAAAGATATTTATTGTTTAGTTTTAAGCTAAGATTATTGTTGAGTTATTTTTTTTGGGCTACACATTATTGATATTGTTGCCTTGCAGGGCTTTGGCCTTGCGTCGTGTTGCACTTCGAACCTGTAGCGGGTTCAGGGTGTTACATGCCAAGTTATGTCAAGTTTATAAAGGACTTCTAAGAAGTGATGACTGGGAGATTTTGAGACAGTTGCATTGACAGAGGAGTGCACACTGTAAAAAAAGCTACCACCAAAACTTAAAGATCCAAGTAGCTTCACGATTCCATGCACGATCAGCAATCAAATATTCGGTAGAACCCTTTATGGCTTAGGACCCAATAATAACTTAATGTCGTTGTTGGTTTATAAAACTTTAGGTTCAGAGGATGCGAAACCCACTAATGTCACATTGTAACTAGCAGATAGATCATATACTCATCCAAAGGGTATTACGGATGATGTTTTAGTCAAAGTGGATAAGTTTATCTTCTCGATAAATTTCATTGTGTTAGATTATGAAGAGGATTGAGATATACCCATCTTTCTTGGACGACCATTTTTAGCCATGGGTAGAACTCTCATCGATGTACAAATAGGTGAGGTAACTATGAGAGTCCAAGATGACGAGGTGAAATTTCAGATTTTCAAACTAATAGAGATTCCAAATGGTCAGGAAGAGTGTTTTATGATCAACATAGCCGTAGATATACTCAAGGATGGGAAAAAACGTAGTTCAAATAAATGAGGCAGAGCAATTAAAACACGGGGGGTTCCAATCTTGCAAGAAAGTCAACTGACATAAGTTAAAGACCAAGTGGTGGATGGTGAAGTGATGCTTCAAGCATAAATTTTATCCAGGTTAAGAAACACAAGAAAGTCGGGCTAACGACTATAAACTAAGCGTTACTCGGAGGCACCCCGGGAGTTTTTTTTATTTAATTTTTCTTTTAGGGAGAAATATTTAAACTTTAGATTTCAAATCTAGGATAGCTTATAGTTGTTTTTGATTTTAGCGTGATCTTAAGCTCCACTATACTCTTCCAGGCTCAATTGAATAATAGAACATGAAGAAGAGGAAGTCTGGAAGAACTTGAAAAAATTTAGCAGGAAAAGGACTCAGCGCCCGGACGCTCTCAAGAACAAAGATCTCAATCCTCCAACACTGTTAATCAGGGAAATCATACACTCCTAGCACCCCCATGCTCCATACGCATACATTACGTGCGCCCCAACACTTGTCACATCCTCATGCCCTGTTGCTCAGTGCCTCAACGCTCCTTCACGTTCAAATCCTAGCACCCCGACGCTGGGAGATTAGGTTTGAAAAAATATTTAGCTTCTTAGTCGCTTCAGGTACACAACCTCTCATCCTCCTATTTTCTCTCACACTCCACCTTACCCATATATCACGTCTCATACCCTCACTCATATACAAGCCCTAATAACTAATTCAAAGACCTACTACCCTATTGCACTTTAATACTCACTCGAATTTCCAGAGAGAATCAGTCAATCAATTTATTGTGACAACCCGAAAAATCGAATTGTACAAAATTTAAGTTTAAAGAATTAGTTATTAATAAAATAAATTTTTATTAATAATATTCTAGCTATGTATTTATTAATCGTTCTAAAACCTAGGATGATTATAAGACGGGAGGATTCAAACTATGAGCTAGACTGAATGAGTAAGAATTTTCAAGACAAAAATAAAATTTCCTATGAATAAAAATATTTTTGAGAAAAAAGACGAAATAGACACTATTCACCCGATGAAACCCTAAAGGTTGGGGTTTGAATAACCTAGGACATTTCGAGAATTCGGTATGTCAAAATGACATTCCGTCGAAAGATTTGACGATAATATGTCGTGAAAAGTTAAGTAAGTCGATAAAAGTTTTTTTTCGAAAAACGTGCAAAAATCGAACGAAATAAAAACAACGAAAATGCATAAAAGTTAATTGGTAAAGGAAAGACGAAACACCCAAAAATATTTGAATTCCAAAAATCGCAGTTTTTTGAACTGTTGGACGAATCCCGAAAGACGGAATCACAAAGCTTCCAAGACAAGCTTCGTGAATAGTAGAGGTTTAGTGAGGAGGTGGGAATAGTAACCTTAAGGGCGAAATGACTATTTTGCCCCTATTCTTGGTTTTTTATAAAAGGAAAGCCTTAGCTTATTTATTGGTGATTTTGAAAATCACCAACACTTGAGAGAGAGAGAGAATTCGAATGAAGAGGAAAAAGGAGAGGAAAAGCTAGCTTAAGTGCAAACTTTGTCCACCGGAAGAAGATTAAAGAATAAAGGTAATCTAAAAGCTAGTCTAATATAAATTTTCTTTAAATTTTCTATGTTAAAAACATAGCTTAATGAGAATAGAAGTAAAAGATGTTAAGAATAATTTTCATATGGTTGAAATAATGAGAAAGGGAAAAAAAATAAGAATTAGAAGTTTAGTTTATAAGTTTCTTAAAGAAGTATGAAGTTCGTAATGAATTTGAACGACTCGAATGAATCATATGAACGATTAGGTAAAATTAGTAAGGAATGGTGTTTTATAACACCAAATTTCAAGAAAAAGTGAAATCGTAATTAAAATATCGATTAAAAAATGAAGAATGAACGAAGAACGCGAAGAACACGAAGAACATTGTTGATGGACAAATTTAAAACCATCGTAGTATAACTTCTTGTTGATGGACAAGTTTTAAACTATCGCGTATAAGTTAGTTGCTTATTGCTTGGTTAGGAACGGTAGAAACTGTAAGACCCCAACTTTTTATAAGTGAAATTGAATTTCTTCTATTTATTATTTTGAAATAGTAAGGGTTGATTTGATTAATGTGGTTAGTTATGGGTAAAATGCGCAAATATTTTAAATAAGTAAGTGGTTATAAAATATTCATTGTTATCGAGGAATATTCGCTTGATCGTGGAATATTCTTGCTGTCGAGGAATATTCGTACGATGGTGCAACCTTGTGTGGGCCCCATAATGGAAAACAATTAGATGAAGAAAACGATAAGTATGAGTTTTTATAAATAACAGCGTAGTTATTACCGTTAACACTGTTGGAATACCCGATGGTTAAAACACAGTAATACGCGGTGTTGTACAGTACCACACTGTATTGAACCAATTATTGATTCGTATGTAAAAAGGCACTACTCAATAATTGCTACAGTTTTTACTATTTAATATTTTATTTTATTAATTCAATAATTGCTACGTTAATATTTTATATTATTATTGTTTCAATAATTGTCACTACACAGTATTTCTCATTATTAGATCAATAATTCATATTAATTGAATAATATTATTAGATAGCATTATTGGCAATGTCTAAGGAAGTTCTGTCTAGGAGATGTTATTTAATTGCGCTCCAGTAAAGAGAAATCCTTACCGGAAGGCCCCCTCTTTCATAGGAACGACCTGGTTGTCATTATTGTGATTCTGTAATATTATTTGTGAATAATTAATTATTAATTTATATGAAAAAGAAAAATATTTATTTACGTGGATATAAATAGAGGAATTTTTAGAAAAGTGATAATTGTTAAAAATTGATATTTTATCTTCTCTGATAAAATAATTCATTTAAATATATTATTATATTACAATAATATAATAATGGAGATATTTTTATAATGAATGTGTGATATATGAATAAATGAGGAGGAAGAGTATTTTTGTTAAAATAAATACTAAAAACATGTTAAACATGTTAGAGGGCCCCGTTTTTGACTAAGATGTGATTATAGCCTGTAAAATCGTCCGTATGTGAATTTCGGTCAATTTCTGTTTAGAATTTGAAAAAACTTAAAGGTACAAAGTTGTAGATAATTAAATTTCCTATGAAATGGACATAAGATTCGAATTTTTCTGATAAAATGGCTATTTATTATGAATTATTGAAGTTCCGGAATAATTAATTTTTTAAGTTTTAAATATTTTTTAAAAGAAAAACATTTTTTTCATTTTGGTGGGCCCCACATCTGTGGTAGATGAGCTGAGTTCATGTCAAGAGGTGGGCTTGAATTTTTTATTATAAATATTAATATTTTATTAAATTTTCTGATTTGGTGTTCTAAATATTTTCCCATAAAATAGGGTGCTTAGGTTTGGATTGAAATTCACACCAGAAACTGTAGTTTTCTATTTCTATATTACCAAGCGTATTCTTGTGAGTATTTTGATACTGTGGGTGTTGCTATACTGTGTAAGTTCCTTCAGCACTATATCCAGTATTCTAGTCAGAAGTATTGTCTTTTTGAGGTAAGAGATGTTATTTTTTTTAAATGATATTATTTCTTTTAATATCATTATTTCGGAATATTGGTAAGATTTTTCTTGTGAAATTCTTGTCTTTTTGTGTCGGAGTTACTATTCACGTATACGGCACTATTCACGTATACGGTACTATTCACGAATACGACACTATTCACCGAAAAACGAAATTTTCTCATCTTTGTCCTAGATGTCTATTTTTGTTATTATCTTTGATTGTATCCATGTTTTGATCTTTATTCTTGAATTTTACTCCACTATGGTATATGATAGGGTGTTTTTGAACATGGATAAATCGAAGTACGAATCCCTAATATTTATCCTTTTATCTCACTCGATTCATTTTCATTAAAATGTTTTTCATCATCCTTAGTCCTAAATGATGATATTACTGAATATTTTCGGCCTGTAATGCAAAGATGAATGATTAACAGATGAATATTTTTGGCCCGTAGTGCAAAGATGAACATGTGTTTAGATGAACATGACCAAATGGTGATACAAATAAATATCTTTGGCATGTAGTACAAATATGAATATTTGATTCAAGATGTATATTGATTGATGTTACAACAATAAAATATTGATGATGGACTTTTAAATTCTAGAAGATAGTAGAATTCATTCTCTACTTGACTCTTCTAATGGATTGTTGTTTTGCTGCAGTTGTTGATCTCAAATTTATTGTCTATTATATTCTATCAGATTTTTTCCTGTTAAGGACTGACGATAATTTGTTCTATATTATCTTAGTCATAATATTCTTTACTGGGCTAGTTGAGCTCACTTTTTTTCTTTTTTGTTCTATTTTTCTTCTCAGGAAGCGAGAATATAGCGGGAAGTAGTCAGGGTATGGAGTGATGTTCTAAGGCAGTTGTTATAATATTCCTCATTATTTTATAAAATAGTTTATCAATAATTGTAATAAGGACTTATTTGAGTGTGGATATTGTCTAGAAGATAATATTTTTATTTTAATTCACAGTTTTTGTGTTGTCGTATTTTGCACGACAATGGTATCAACAAAGTTATAGTTCTTTCTGTACCATATTTTGGCGACTCAGAATGGGTGATGTATACCTATTTTGGGGCGTCACAGTTGGTATCAGAGCCTAGTGATATGGTTTCTGGCGCAGATCAGGGAATAGAATTAGGAGGGGAGATACAAGTAAATTCTTTCGCTAGTGTGTCCTAACTAAGCTTATTTGTTGGTCGGTCAGAATATATGGATATTATGTGATATGTTAATTTCTTTAATTAACCCTTGTTTTGTGCCAGTATTTGAGAATGGCAACCTGGAATGTTAACAGTGGAGTAAATGAGAGCGTGGAGACACCTTTACTCACCAATCAGGAGAACGTGCAACATGAAGACAATGTTCTTCCTGTAAACAACACCACTGAGCAGACCATGAATGATGTGATATTTAGAAGCTTTTTACAGTTCATGCAAAATCAGACGAGGGAGACTCGTGTACAAAATATCGGTGGAAATGATAGCAACGCGCGGTTTGTCACAGCCAAACAGTTCAAAGAGTTGGGACCACCAGAATTCTGAGGAAAGCCGAACCCGATTAAGGCAGAAACGTGGGTCAAGAAAATTACCAAGATATTCGATGTCTTGGGATGCACGGAGGAACAGAAGGTTCCATTCACCACCTTTATGTTCCGTAATGAAGAAGATTACTGGTGGAAATCTGTGAAGCGTACCCAGCCAGCCGCACTCAATATGTCTTGGGAAGCATTTTAGAAACTGTTAAATGACAAGTACTTTCCTGAAAGTATCCGTCATATGAAGGAGGTAGAATTTCTTAGACTGGAACAGAATAACATGACTGTGCCCCAGTATGAGGCTAAGTTCACGGAGTTATCCAGGTTTGCACCTCATTTGGTAGAGAATGAGGAACGAATGACACGGATGTTTCTGAGAGGTCTAAAACCCGAGATTCGCTAATATCTTATCTCTCATAATTTTTTTTATATTCAGATATTGTAAACAGAGCTCAATTAGTAGAGCGAGATAATGAGTATGTTCAATCGAGGGACCACAATCAGGGTCATACTGGTGACAGCAGTCATCGGAGCAGTGATAACCAACGGGGAGGAAAAAATACAGACAAAAGCGGTAACCACTCTGGTGGTAATCGTGGCCATAATAATAGGAGAGGCGAGTCAAGTGGAAATTTCAAAAAGAGGAGATTCAACAATGACAATGTGAAGACGTCAGCACCAGTATCAACCATTTCTAAGGGAGGAGAACGACCACCGGTTGTATGCTATAAATGTGAAAAAGAGGGACACATCAGCCCAAACTGTCCACAACAATTCAAGGTATGTTATAATTATGGAAAGGAATGACATATCACTTGAGATTATACTTTAGCGAAACCAAGTCCAGCGGGGATGGTGACTCCAAAGGCTGTCCCAGACAAGTCATAGTCAGCGGTTCCTGGAAGAGCATTTGTCATGACTGGCCAAAATGCGAGGAACCCGAATGAGGTGATCACGGATAAGCTAATCATAAACTCTTGCGAAGTTTATAGCTTACTAGATACATGTTCTACCCATTCATTTATCTCTCCTGCTTGTGCTCAACGTTTAAACTTGACTTCAGATAAATTAGACTTTGATTTATCTATGGAGACTCCGTTAGGAGAAACTTTCATTACATCTACTGTTTATAAATCTTGCTTGATCCAAGTTGGCACCATTACATTACCTGTGGATCTTATCTCTTTAAAGATACTTTCTTTTGATGCGATTTTAGGGATTGATTGGTTAACTACTCATCATGCCAAAATTGATTATTTTCGTAATGTGTTAGTTTTCATATTTCTATCCAACCTGTTATGCGAATTCAAGCAACCAAACCACTAAAGTCAATCACTGTTACATCAAACTATAAAGCCATTCGTTTATTAAAAATGAATGTCAAGCTTTCTTAGCCCATGTCATGGACTTGAACAAAAATACGTCAGATTTGAATAATATTTCTGTTGTTAGTGAATTTCTTGAAAAACTTTCCGGTCAACCCACAGAATGTGAAGTTAAATTCTTTATTGATCTTGAACCTGACATTTCTAAACCCACGTATCGAATGGCTTCTACTGAACTTCAGGAGTTAAAGGTCCAACTACAGGAGTTATTGGACATCAGTTTCATTCATCCTAGTACATCTCCTTAGGGTGCTCCTGTTTTATTCGTAAAGAAGAAAGACGGAAGTATGCGACTTTACATTGACTACCAGGAATTAAACCATGTCACCATCAAGAATAGGTATCCGATACCTCGCATTGATGACCTGTTTGACCAATTGCAAGGAGCACAATTCTTTTCAAAGAATGATCTTCGTTATGGATATCATTAGCTGAAGATTAAAATTGAGAATATTCCGAAGACTGCCTTTAGAACTCGGTACGGGCATTATGAATTCCTAGTCATATCTTTTGGATTAACTAATGCTTCTACTGCTTTCATGGATATAATGAATCGAGTATTCAAGGAATATTTGGATCAGTTCGTTGTTGTCTTTATTGATGATATCCTCATATATTCTAAAAGCCATGAAGATTATGAGCACCATTTGAAGCTAGTACTTCAAAGGCTTTGCGATAACAAGCTATATGCCAAGCTGAAGAAATTCGAGTTCTGGCTTAAGGAAGTAGCATTCCTTGGGCACGTGGTGTCAAAGCATGGAGTATCTGTTGACCCGACAAAGATTGAAGCAATACAAAGTTGGGAACAGCCGAAGTCGATGACCGAAGTACGTAGCTTTCTGGGTTTAGCTGGTTATTATTGGAGATTTGTGGAAGGATTTTCTCGAATCGCTACTCCGTTAACTCAGCTGACTCGAAAAGGTACAAAATTCGTATGGAGCGAGGAAAGCGAAAAGAGTTTCTAAGAGCTTAAGAGGAGACTCATTTTGACACCTATTCTAACAATACCGTCTAGTTCGGATGGATTTGTTATTTACAGCGATGCTTCAGGCAAAGGGTTATGATGTGTTCTCATGAAACATGGGAAGGTCATAGCCTATGCCTCGCGACAACTCAAAGAATATGATAGAAATTATCATACTCATGATCTAGAGTTGGCAGTAGTAGTTTTTGCGTTAAAAATCTAGAGGCACTATTTATATGGGGAGAAAGTGGAGATATTTTCGGGTCATAAAAGCCTCAAATATTTCTTCACCCAAAAGGAACTCAACATGCGACAACGTTGTTGGCTCGAACTATTGAAAGTTTATAACCATACTATTCAATAGCATCTTGGAAAAGCGAACGTGATAGCTGACGCATTGAGTAAAAGATCATATGCGGGAACGAGTGCGATGTTGTCAACAGAAAGGCCCATTTTATGTGATTTACAAAAGATAAAGATAGAATTCAAGACTCCGGAGGCCCATGTGATGATACACATAGAACCAACTTTAATCGATAAAGTTAAAGTTGCTCAAGCCACAGACCCAGAGCTGATGCGTATGAAGAAGAAAGTATAAGAAGGTGTTATCCTAGAAGCAAGAATCGATGAAGAAGGAGTACTTTGAGTCAACTCCAGACTTTGTGTTCCTAACGAATCTGATTTGAAAAGCAAGATCATGATGGAGGCGCATAATACACCGTTTGCAATCTATCTTGGAGGTACCAAAATGTATCGTGATCTTCGACATACATTTTGGTGGAATAATATAAAAAGAGAGATCGCAAAGTTTATCTCGAGAAGTTTAACTTGTCAACGTGTAAAGGCAGAGCATCAAGTGCCAAAGGGTCCATTACAACCACTTGAGATTCCAAAATGGAAGTGGGAACACGCTACCATGGATTTCGTTATGGGTCTTCGCACGGTTTCTCAAGGCATAGATGTGATTTATGTTATTGTTGATAGATTAACTAAGTCTGCTCATTTTTTCCCAATACGGGAGACTTATTCTCTTGAATGTCTTGCTCGTATGTACGTAAATGAGATTATGAGATTTCATGGCATGCTAGTATCCATAGTTTTGAATCGTGACCCAAGATTCACTTCACGATTTTGGGTTAGCTTGCAGAAAGTTATGGGCACGGATTTACGATTCAGTTCGGCATACGATCCTCAAACGGATGGACAATCGGAGAGGACTATTCAAACTCTTGAAGATCTATTAAGACTATGTGTTCTAGACTTCAAAGGGAGTTGGGATAAGTATTTACCATTGGTGGAATTCTACTACAACAACAGTTATCAGGCAAGTATATGTGTGGCTCCATTCGAAGCATTGTATGGACGAAAGTGTCGCTCTCCAGTATGTTGGGATAAGGTGGGTGAAGCAACATTGTTGGGACCAGAGTTGGTATGTATGACTACAGAAAAGATCCAAATGATCCGACAACGTATACAAATGGCACAGGATCGACAAAAGAGTTATGCTGATCTTCATCGAAAGGACATGGAATTTAGTATTGGGGATCATGTATTGTTGCGAGTTGCACCATGGAAGGGAGTTACAAGATTTGGAAAGACAGGAAAGCTCAATCCACGATTTTTTGGTCCATTTCAGATTCTTGACCGAGTAGGAAATGTGTCCTATAGACTCGCGTTACCTCCAAGTATGTCTCATGTTCATAATGTTTTTCACATATCTGTGCTTCGTAAATTTGTAAAAGACCCGAACCACATTATTGAGTTAGAACCAGATGAGATAGCCGAAGACTTAACGTACGAGGAGGTACCTGTCTAGATCTTGGATAGGAAGGAGCATGTCCTACGAACAAAGGTCATACCGCTAGTCAAAGTTTTGTGGAGGAACCATGCTACTGAGGAAATGACCTGGGAGTTGGAAACGGAAATGAAAGCGAGGCATCCTCACCTTTTCAAAACACCAGGTACGTACGTCAATTTCGAGGATGAAATTGCATAAGGAGGGGAGGTTGTAAGACCTCAACTTTTTATAAATGAAATTGAATTTTCTTTATTTATTATTTTGAAATAGTAAGGGTTGAATTGATTAATGTGGTTAGTTATGGGTAAAATGCGCAAATATTTTAAATAAGTAAATGATTATAAAATATTCATTATTGTTTAAGAGTATTCGTTTTGGTCGTGGAATATTCTTGTTGTCGGGGAATATTCATACGACGGCACAGCCTTGTGTGGGCCCCATAACGAAAAGCGATTGGATGAAGAAAATGATAAGTATGAGTTTTTATAAATAACGACGTAGTTGTTACTATTAACACTGTTAGAATACCCGATGGTTAGAACACAATAATACGCGGTGTTGCACAGTAGCACACAATATTGCACCAATTATTGATTCTTACATAAGAAGGCACTACTCAATAATTGCTACAGTTTTTATTGTTCAATATTTTATTTTATTGATTCAATAATTGCGACGCTAATGTTTTATATTATTGTTGTTTCAATAATTGTCACTAAACAATATTTCTAATTATCAGATCAATGATTCATATTAATTGAATAATATTATTAGATATCATTATTGGTAATGTCTAAGGAAGTTTTGTCTATGAGAGATTATTTAATTGCGCGCTAGTAGGGAGAAATCCTTACCGGAAGACCCCCTCTTTCTTGGGAACGTCCTGGTTGTCATTACTGTGATTCTGTAATATTATTCGTTAATAATTAATTATTGATTTATATGAAAAAGGAAAATATTTATTTATGTGGATATAAATGGACGAATTTTTAGAAAAGTGACAATTGTTGAAAATTAATATTTTATCTTCTTTGATAAAATAATTCATTTAAATATATTATTATATTACAATAATATAATAATGGAGATATTTTTACAATGAATGTGTGATATATGAATAAATGAGGAGGAAGAGTATTTTTGTTACAATAAATACTAAAAACATGTCAAACATGTTAGAGGGCCCCGTTTTTGACTAAGATGTGATTATAGCCTCCAAAATCGTCTGTATATGGATTTCGATCAATTTTTGTTTAGAATTTAGAAAAACTTAAAGCCACAAAGTTGTAGAGAATTAAATTTCCTATGGAATGGACATAAGATTCGAATTTTTCTGATAAAATGACTATTTATTATGAATTATTGAAGTTCCAGAATAATTAATTTTTTAAGTTTTAAATATTTTTTAAAAGAAAAACGTTTTTTTTTCATTTGGGTGGGCCCCACATGTGTGGTAAATGACTTGAGTTCAGATGTCAAGAGGTGGGCGTAAATTTTTTTTATAAATATTAATATTTTATTAAATTTTCTGCTTTGGTGTTCTAAGTATTTTTCTATAAATAGGGAGCTTAAGTTAGAATTAAAAATCACACCATAAACTGAAGTTTTCTCTCTCTATATTATCAAGCGTATTCTTGTGAGTATTTTGATACTTTGAGTGTTTCTATACGGTGCAATTTCCTTCAGCACTATATCTAGTATTCGAGTCAGAAGTACTGTCTTTTTGAGGTAAGGGATGTTATTTTTTTAAAAAAATGATATTATTTCTTTCAGTATCATTATGCCAGAATATTGGTAAGATTTTTCTTGTGAAATTCTTGTATTTTTGTGTCAGAGTTACTAATCACGAATACGACACTATTCACCGAAAAATGAAATTTTCTCTTCTTTGTCCCAGATGTCTATTTTTGTTATTATCTTTGATTGTATCCATGTTTTGATCTTTATTCTTGAATTTTACTCCACTATGGTATATGATGGGGTGTTCTTGAACGTGGATAAATAGAAGTACGAATCCCTAATATTTGTCCTTTTGTCTCACTCGATTCGTTTTCTTTAAAATATTTTTCATCATCCTCAGTCCTAAATGATGATATTACTGAATATTTTCGGTCTGTAGTGCAAAGATGAATGATTAACAAATGAATATCTTTGGCCCGTAGTGCAAAGATGAACAGGTGTTTAGATGAACATGACCAACTGGTGATACAAATAAATATCTTTGGTCTGTAGTGCAAAGCTGAATATTTGATTCAAGATGTATATTGATTGATGTTACAGGGATAAAATATTAATGATGGACTTTTAAATCTTAGAAGATAGTAGAATTCATTCTCTACTTGACTCTTCTAATGGATTGATATTTTCGCTGCAGTTGTTGATCTAAAATTTGTTGTCTATTATATTCTATCAGATTTTTCCCTATTGAGGACTAACGATAATTTGTTCTATATCATCTTAGTAATAATATTCTTTACTGGGCTAGTTGAGCTCACCATTTTTCTTTTTTGTTTCATTTTTCTTCTCAGGAAGCGAGAATATAGCGGGAAGTAGTCGGGGTGTGGAGTGATGTTCCAAGGCAGTTGTTATAATAGTCCTCACTATTTTATAAAATAGTGTATCAATAATTGTAATAAGGACTTATTTGAGTGTGGATATTGTCTAGAAGACAATATTTGTATTTTAACTCACAGTTTGTGTGTTGTCATATTTTGCACGACAATGGTATTAATAAAGTTGTAGTTCTTTCTGTACCATATTTTGGCGACTCAAAATGGGTGATGTATACCTGTTTTACGGTGTCACAGAAAAGTTCATGAAGAACAGATTAAACTTTGCTATAACGAAGTTATGGCAAAAATTTCGTAAAAGACGAACGAGAAGTAAAAAATATGTAAATGAACCCGAAGGTGTAGTGTTTCATAAGAATGTAAGAAAATATAGAAAACGTGAGTCGTGGACTCAAGAAAGAACAAATTCCGAGTTTGGATGACCGAATTACGGATGAACAAATGAAGGAAACGCTAATAACGTAAAACGAACAAAGGATGAAATCTAAGCCAATCGAATGGCTTGTTAACGGATTCAGAATGAAATTCTGTCTGGAGGAAGTTGAAGTACGTGATGAGATTAAGAGAATGACTTTGGAACGATCTCGTTCCGAGTTATAATGCAGAAGTTATGAGATTGTGAAGTAAGCGTCTCAAACATGTTCAACACTTAGAAATTTTTTTGAGTTTTAGAATTGGCGCCGCAGTACCTGTTATGCCTAGGGAGGCAGTGCCGTAGCACTAACCCAGGCAATCAACTACTGGTAATTGGCGCTGCAGTGCGAGGAATAACGAAGGAACCGACGCCGCAGCGCCGGTTGAGGGCAAAGCCTAGAGAAGAGCTTTTAATTGTTCAACTCTTGGGGAAAATGTAAGGAAAGATAAAGAACATATTGTTCACATAATGTAACACTTAATCAAGTGATTTAAATCTTTAGTAAAGGTTGAAGGGAAAGATTGAACGGGATTAAAAGACAGAATGTAAATGCAAATTATGTAACCGATATCCGGGGACCGTGGTTGCGATAAAACGAACGTAGGGGATTGCTATGATTGTGATTCCTTATATGTTAAGTGACGAGGATGATGTATAACATTTCGATGTTATGATGTCGTAATGAGAGTTAAGTGTAAAGCGTATAGACGTTGTGAACGCAACACAATTGTGATGAACGATCGTCTTAGCGTACAATGAACTGTATGGCTTCGACATTAAGAAGGAATGATGAACGTGAGGTTTATATGATGGATAACAAATGAGAATGATTAAAACCTCGGGTGAAGGTTAAATGATTGATTAAGAGTTGAGCAACGTGAACGCAAAATACATAAACAATCCTTGTGAATCGTATTCGCGTCGGGCGAACGTTCTAAGTGTACAATGTTTGTATGACCTAGACGTTGACGAATGTAGTAAGTAAGATATGAATTTATGAAAAAAGCCGTAATTAACAGTAATAAGAATAATGAAGGTCCGAGGGTAAGTCATATAGAGAATGTTAGAATGAAGTGTAATCGTTAAACACTTTAGTCGACATAAGGATGAGTGTACACAGATATTAAACATGTAGAACCTACACACCGTGTATGGGTTGACCGTAAGATAATGAAGAGTGATGATTAAACCTGTGAACGGTGAAGAAACTGAATTAAAGACAATGACGTATAACGTTAAGAAGTCGAGTTAATGAGTATAACTTGGATAACGTTTCGATTTGAATGAATCGGACGTTGTAAGATATAAATAAGGTAACGTAAAATGCTTAACACTATATTACGTAGTATTAATATTGAATGATCGTTCTGGGTATACAAAAGACTGTATGACTTAGACGATAAAGAATGAATCCTGAGGTATGGCATTTAGTTGCCAGAAAGCCATAAGGAATAAGAAATCGACTTAACGAACATTATAACTTTAATGTTTCAGATAAGTTAAGCTAAGTTTAGGTTGTGGTATAATTGTAATCTTTAATGGTTGACATATATGAGCTGAGCTAAACAATTCTTTCAGGGAGCAGAGGTATGTACGAAACTGACAACCGATCTAACTCGCTGCGAAATACAGTGTAGACGAGACGGGAAACTAGTTTGTTGGTTGTTTATAGAAAACCACCCAGAGTACTATATGGAATATTAGTAGAGTTTTGATGTGTGCTAAGTCCTAGAAGGCTTATAAGAAGAAGATAAGAATGTAAATCATCAAAGATGATGATCGTATGAAGTAAGACATCCCCGTATGTCGTAACACCGTAAGACGATAAAAAAAAGTTTATCACGTAACCTTAGATTGTAAGAACGCAAACCCTAAGAAGTAAAGTTAAGTAAACCAATGCGTAAATCAAGTATATGACTAATTGGTGTATGTGCTATTTCCTTATGTGTTATATAGGGATTGCGGTAATAGTTCAGCGTAAACTTTAAGCTGTAGCTGTGTGTAAGGCAAGTTTCCTAACTTCATTCATATTTTAAATGAATGTTAGTTCCTTAAACTTTCTCAGATGTTGAACATGAGAAATTTTGTCTTTGTGCAAATGTGTGATATTTGTACAAGATGGTAGAATGTATGAGGTCTTGTGCCACAATTTTAACACTTTGGTATTTCTATGAGATGAATTGCTCTGTGATTGAACTGTTCAATATGAGAATGTTCTATTTATACATGAACCATTATTGTTAAGTCTGTGCTAATGATTCTAGCAAGACAGGATGCGTATGAAAAAGGTAGAAGAATGAAAGTATTTCAAAGTGGATGTGACAAATGTTTTAAAATGATAGGAATCGAGACTATTATTCAAGCTTCTTCATAACCTTTGTTCGGTTATTGAAGTTTTAAAAGAATGTTTAAATTCTTGAAGTTGTTTATTCAACTGCTATGACTTACTGAGCAATTGAATGCTCACACTTGCTTTGAATGGAAACATTTTCAGCGTACGAGTAGAAGAACTTAAGGATCCCGTAAAGATCAAGCTGACCGGTATCCAGACGAAGTGTCATTTAGTATATGAATGAGCGTGAAGATCAAGCCAAGACTTGTAATGTAGAATAGTTTAATTAAACTATAGACTAGTTTAACGAACTATTATGTATCCATGGTGGCAGATAAAAGTCACTGTTGTAAGATACAAAGAATAATGTAATTATCATTATTTGTAATGAACGAAGTTATAGGTATTAGAACTTGGGATTTGAGAATGTATGTTATTATATTTTGCTATATAATGATGTATGTTAATAAAGAAGTGGGACTGTAACGTACCGAATTCGGGTGTGAAGATAGACTGGATTTCGGGGCGTTACATTTATCTCCAATGTTTTTAGGTTTCTCATAACAAAAGTAAGGACAATTTGATGGCACCGAAAAGGCAAAGAGGAGAAGGTTCATCATCCGCCCAGGCTAGACCATATGATAGCAGACGATTTATCAGCGGAGAGGCTCAGGACATATATATAATAAGTTAGTTTTATAATCACTTATCCGGTATCAACTAACTCCATTCGTTGTTATTTCTCGCATGGTTTTTTTGATTTTCATACTTTTCTTTCCCTTTTGTAGGATTCATGTTTGGGAACTCATATGTGGTATCTTTCGTTAAAAGGTTGGCAAGTTGGCATGATATGGATGGAACTTCGTGTAAGGGAGCAAAAGAGTTAAAGCATGGTGGAAATGGAAGCAAGAATGAACAATGAGTGCAAGGAAATGAAGCAGCAGGTAAAAAATAGCAGACTGCAGAACTGCCAGATAACGTAGATGCACCCCCTTATACCTTGGGCATGGCGTACCTGTGCCCAACCCCAACACAGATTTTGTGACAACCCGAAAAATCAGATTGTCCAGAATTTAAGTTTAAAGAATTAGTTATTAATAAATTGAATTTTTATTAATAATATTCGGTGTTATGTGTTTAATATTCGTTCTATAACCTAGGATGATTATATGACGAGAGGATTCTGGCTACGAGGTAGACTGAAAGAGTAAGAATTTTCAATACGAAAATAAAAATATTTCGAGAATAAAAATATTTCGGGGGAAAAAGACGAAATAGGCACTATTCACCCGACAAAAACCTAAGGATTAGGCTTTGAATAACCTAAGCCTTCACGAGAGATCGGTATGTTAAAACGACATTCCGTCGAAAGATTTGACGATAAGATGTTGTGAAAAGTTAAGTTAGCCGATAAAAGTTTTTCTCGAAAAATGTGTAGAAATTGGATGAAATAAAAATGACGAAAAGTACTGTTATATATTTTTCATTCGTTAAATTACATTAGGGAAAAATGTAAAGGAAAATGCTTATTATCAAAAAGTATTTTTCAGTTTTTCGAACTTCCGAAGAATGCGTAAAAGTAAATCTGTAGAGGAAAAGATGAAATATTCAAAAATATTTGGATTCTGAGAATCACAGTTTTTAGAATTGTCGGACGAATACCGAAAGACTGGAAACGAAGCTTCTAGAAGAAGTTTCGTGAAGAGTAAGGAGGTGTGAGTAGTAAGGTGGTTTACCAAATGACCAACACGCCCCTATCCTTGGTGTTCTATATAAACAAGCCTAAGCTAATTTATTGGTGATATGAAAAATCACCAACACTTGAGAGAGAGAGAGAGAGAGAGAGTCGAACGAGGAGGGAAATAAAGAGAAAAAGCTAGCCCGAGTGCATACTTTGTCCAATTGAAGAAGATTAAAAAAGAAAGGTAATCCTAAAATCTAGTTTAATATAAATTTTCTTTAAGTGCTTAATGAGAATTGAAGTAAAAGATGTTAAGAATGATTTTCATATGGTTGAAATTATGAGAAAACGAAGAAATAAGAATTAGAAGTTTAGTTTATAAATTTCTTAAAAAGCTTTCTTAAGGAAGTGTGAATTACTTGATGAATTCGAACGATTTGAACGAATAATATTAACGATTCAGTGTAATAAGTAAGGATTGACATTTTATAACATCAAATTCTAAGAAAAAGTAAAATCATAATCAAAGTATCAATTAAAAAACGAAGAATGCGAAGAACAGGCAAAGAACGTGAAGAATGTTGTTGATGGACAAATTTAAAACCATCGTAATTATAACTTGTTGTTGATGGACAAGTTGAAAACCATCGCGTATAAGTTAGTTGCTTATTGCTTGGTTAGGAACGACAGAAATGTTCATGAAAAACGAATTAAACTTAGCTATAACGAAGTTATGAAAAAAACTCGTAAAAGACGAGCGAAAAGTTGAAAGTATGTAAATAAACCCGAATGTGTAGGCTTTCATAAGAATTAAAAAAACGTAGAAAATGTGAGTCTTGGACTCAAGAATGAATGGATTCCAAGTTCAGATGACCGAATTACGGACGAACGAACGAAGAACGTTAATAACGATGAAGCGAACAAATGATGAAATTTAAGCCAACCGAATCTAATGGTATGTTAACGGACTCAAAATGAAATTTTGTCCAAGGGAAGTTAAATTATGTAAAATCAGGAATAAAATGGCTTTGGAACAACCTTGTTCTTAGTTACAACGAAAAAGTTATGAGATTTCAAAATAGGCGTCTCAAACATGTTCAACACTTAATTTTTTTTCTTCTGAGTTTTAGTATGGGAGCTGCAGCGTCAGTTATGCCTTGGGAAACCGTGTCGTAACGCTAACCCAGGGAGCCAACTACTACTAACCCGAACCGCAGCATCGGGTTTTGTAATATTCATGCAGAAAAATATCTATAATGATGATTAAAACCTTGAGTTTGACGTTGAAACGTCGAATAAAGGTTATAAAATGACGAACGCGAATTACATAACCGATAATCAGGGACCGTAGTCGCGATAAAATGAATGTGTGGGATTGCTATGATTGTAATTCCTTAGACGATGAGTGACGCGGGTGATTTACAACATTCGATGTTATGATGTCGTAATGAGGATTAAGTGTAAAGCGTATAAATGCTGTAAACGCAACGTAGTTGCGATGAACGATCAGTCTTATCATACAACGAACTGTATGGCTTCGACATTAAGAAAAGATGATGAACATATCGTTTATGTAATGGATCACAAAGGAGAGTGATTAAAACCTTAAGTAAAGGTTGAATGGAAGTTTAAAAGTCAAACAACGTGAACGCAGAGTACATAAACAATCCTCGTGAACGTTCTAATTATACATTGGTTGTATGACTTAAACGTTGAGGAAAGTAGTAAGAAAGATATAAATTATCAAGAAAGCCGTAGCAAACGGTAATAAGATTAATGAAAGTTCGAGTGTGAGTCGTATAGAGAATGATTAAGTTTAAATTGATACAAAATGGGATTCTAAAGGATAACGCTATTTTGAATGAAAGAATGACAAGAATAAGTAATGATGGCTAAAGGTAGACAAGAACCTAAGTTTGGGGGAATATTTGGGGTATATAAGCTATTAAAAAAAAAAAGAAAAAAGTATGAATAAACAATGTGGTGTGCTTGTCTAGTTTTGTGACCTTTGTTACTTGAGTAAGTAAGCCCGAGGGGATTGTCTTTACACCTAGCGTCCTAAGGTCTTAATGGTCTGGGAGTCATTGGTCGAAAGCTCGTTAAGGTTGCATTGAAAAGCCTAAGGAAATAAGACATTGCATAGCTATGTGTATATAAACCATAAGAAAAAAAATGAATAAAACAGAAAATAAGAGCAAAAAGCCCCCGTAGATGAAAAATAAAGCATAAGTATCTCATGTTGACCCTCGATATTGGTAATTATTTAATTTTAGTTGGATCTAGCTTGTTTTTGAATTTCTTGAGTTTACGTTGTATGATGCCTTCGAAGAGACTTGTTATGTGTTAATTTTGATTTTATATCAGTTAACATTGTTGTGGAGCACACACGCACTATATTAGTGATAACAGTCTAAGATTTGATGATTTATTGGGAAGTAACTGATTTGTTTTGATTTGATGTATTATCATGTTTACTCGATTTCTCTAAGGCAGGTTGAATAGACTAGTTTCTGTTATTACTGCTAGATTCGTAGGCTTGTAGATTAGTTGCATTGTATAGCATTGTTATTTTGTGTTTTTGCTTGAGGACAAATAAATGTTTAAGTTTGGGGGTATTTGATAAGTAGGTTTTATACCTACTTATCTGGTATCTATTACTTGAATTATTTACTTAATCTCATGTTTCTTAGTTACTTTTTATGCATTTGGTGTTCATTTTATAGACTATATGCTTGGGAGCCGTGTGAGCGACTATTGGTATGAAAACGTAAGGAAAAGCAATTCGGACATCATTTGGGCTTTCATGTTCATTTCATTTTCTTGGCTTGGAACTTGTATTACATTGTATAGCTTCTTCTTAGCTTTCCGGAACAACTTGAATCATTCCAATCGGAGTTCGGATGCAAGAGTTATGACCTTTGTATCAATGGACGTCGAACTTCACTATTTTGGGTGACCATTTACATAGCAGCCACTGCAGAGCTAATTTCAATATTACTCCAGTCCTTGATTCAAAAAACATAAAGAATGATAGTTATAGATCTACGTCTTCTCTTTTCATAACATCTTGAATCATCAAAATCGGAGTTTAGACGAAGAAGTTATGGCCATTTGTCCAAAGGACGTTAAAGCATAAAAGGGACCCCCGTCGGGGCGGGCTTTCTCTTCACAAAACCCCCGCCGGGGCGGGGGTACCAGCTGGAAAATAGAACCCTAGCCCAGTGGGGCGGGCTCTTTACAAGACTAAACCCCCTCCGGGGAGGGGGTACGCATAGAGAAGGCGAATTTTGTCCAAATTTGAGTCCAAGAAGGATTGGTTCGATCCGATTGACTCAAGGACTTCCAAGAGGACTTAAAGACATATAAAGAGACTTATAAAAGGGGGAAAATCACAAGGATTGGAGAAAAAGAGAGGATTCCATTAGATTAGATTAGAGTAGAATAGGAGAAAATTTTAGTTCTTATGAGATTTGGAGAATGAAGCAACTTGGAGACCATTGAAGATTCAAAGTAGGAGCAAGGAGAGAACATCAAATCTATAGACAATAGATTCTATCTTCTCATCTTCTTCTATCTTTGTCTTTTATTGTTTATTCAAGTATGGATTCTTAGTTTTAATTAAATGAACTAATTCTTTGTTTGAGATTACAATGGATCTTATTGTATAATTTATTTTAATATGCTTCGCTATCAATTATTATGTTCTATTGTGAGGATTGTCTATTGTGATTTGGACTTAATTGTTTAATTGATTGGCCATCAATTAATGTGATAATTTATATGAACTCGAAAGATGAAGTATAGATTTAGATCTGATCATGATAGCATATGTTTGTGATTTCTGCATAAATGGAATTCATGATTAGTGTTTAGGATAGAGATATGCCTTTACGCCATATGTAATGTGACGCCCCCAAATCCATGTAACATCGATTACATGACATGATGCTCACGATACAACATACATCATCATCTATCTAAGTAACTCTAACAATAATAATATTAATATTAACTATTACATACTTATTCAAAATAAAGTCCCAAGTCTTTACAACCTTTAATAAACTGAAACTTAAACTTAGCATTTATCGCTACATTACATCATATGCTAAAATATACTTATTACATAAATAACTCTCATCATTTCATCTTAGACTTTTCCTTGTCCTTTCCCAAGCCCTCAGCGTTATCAGTGTGACACCCCCAAATCCTGGTACTCCATTTCCTCAAGATTTGGTGTTCACGTAATCAAAACATTCATTTCTAACTACCCAATTATAATAAAATTGAATAAATAAAACCTGCCCATACAGGACTAAATTTAAATAAATCTCCCAGGTTATCTAACCTTTACAAACATTCATTCATTCATGCGGAATAATTAAAATAACATTCATTACAATCTTTAAAAAAGTTTGAAAATAAACTATTCAATCTATTACAGGTCTTCAGCATTGTTTCATCTTTCCTTTCCCTTTACTGGTGCTAGGTACATCACCAGTTTCAACCTTAACTGTAAGAAAGTTTACAGGCAAGAGTGAGCAAACAAAGCCCACTTGAAATAATAAAAGATAAATCATTTAACTTTACATCATTTGCCAATATTAGGTTTAATAGAACTGAACAATAAATTCTATTACTTTTTGAAAACTTTAACATTTACTGAGGGTCTAATGACCACGAATCATGTCCACAGTTATAAGTAATCTTTCAACTTAAACTTTAACAGTCATAAGACTATAAGGACTTCACGTACTTAGGGGGATCAACCCTTCGTACAATGTATTGTGCACAACCATTTCAACGCTAAGCGTAAACCTCTATTAAAAGAGTTGTTCATCTCAGTATTTAGAATACAAGTCCGCACCAAAGTAAGTTTGGTTTGGATAAGCTTTCAAGAAAATTTGGAATTTAACGAACATCAACTAAGGAGTAGTTGAATAAGACCAATAACACTATAGTATAGAATAATAGTGATTGAATCAATCATAGTAAACTAAAGTCATGCATTAGGAATAATCTAATAGCATACAATTTGAATAACTATAGCATACCTTGCTTGAACAACACTAAGCCAAGGTTAATTAGAATTGAATACTAAACATGCATAGCAATTTATTTATGCATGCTAAACAACAATTGTAATACAAGAATAATTTGTTCAACATCAAACCAAAGTTTAGACAGCTTGCATCATTATAAGGTAATCGAATTGAAAACAATAATTAGTTCAATAAGATAAAGGATTAGAAATCTTGCATCGTCATGAGTAACTAAATACAATGACCTACTCAATAATAGACAATCTCGCTCTACGAAAATGTAGAGGTAGCAACTTGCAACAATTGTAATTGAATTTGAAAACAATAATGTACCAAATGAATTTAAACTCGCACAATGAAGTTTTGAGTTAGAGAACTTGCCTTGTTCGTAGGCTAAACCGAATCAATTTGAATCACAATATCCTATATACATATGTCATCGTGACATAGTTAGTCATTAACACATAACTAATAAATTCATCGTGTAGGTTAAACAATCACTACTCACGTTCACCAAAGGTCGTACACATATCATATGTATTGACAATACACATTAGTTATACTAACATTAGATTCATATAGCTTACTAACAAAATCGCATCTTTTCATGAACATCACTATTTAGCTTTATTACAACTACTTAAGTGATCATGCCATTGCACTATACACACATTAACAACTTGATACAACATCCTATTACATGTCTAACATGTTATCATTAGGTTATACTAATACACAAAGGATTGCACTTGCATCTGCACATTCCGACGCCTTCCGATGGCCTCCAAATACACAACAGTCCTAAATATGGCCATTTTGACTACTGTTACAGACCTCAAATTAAAAAACTTAAAGAATGAAATTTGTAGGTCTACTCGTCCTCTTTCCGAATCATCTTGAATTACCTCAATCGGAGTTCGTATAAAAAAGTTATACTCATTTTAGTAAACTACGTCCGGTCAGTTTTTCTTTTTCAAAATTTTGGCTTGACAGAACACCCCCCCGCCGGGACGGGGGTTTTTGCACTAGAGGGCCCGCCGGGGCAGGGGTCACTACTGCGATTATGCGATTTTAGCTCTAGAACACTACGAAAAGCCAAATTAGGCCTCCAAACTCCTTTCTAACAACCATACCAAGCTACCCAATGAGTAAATAGGTTTACATAAACATAATCTAATACTTTCTAACGCGTTTCTAGTCATCTAAACAACACAAACATCAAATTTACAACACCCGATTTCCATGTTTTTGGCAAAACTCCATTATTGACAATTTTTAATGAAAATCAACACCGTGACTTTGTTATTAAAGCAAAATAGAAATTTCTAAACATCATGATTATGATTCTACATACTCTAGCAATTCTAACAATCAATTTATCAATACCACAACCAATTAGACCTTAATTTCTATTTTAACTAAAGCCATATTCATACATAAAAACTCTCTGTAAAATATTTTCTTCATAAATTACATACTTACATGAATTAATTTCTCTATGATCATGCATAACTCATGAAACACATATACAATTGATAATCATACAAAATTATAATCATAACAACAAAATTTCGTTTATAAAATTTTTCACAGAGACTTTTTGGGAAGAAGAAAAATTTTAGAATTTTACAAAAGAAAAGATGGCCTACCTTGGATTATGAAGAAGATGATGACTCTAACTCTTTGATTATCAAGCTTTTCTCCAAAACCTATAAAAACTCTCAATTCTCTCTAGTTTCTTCTTACTTTTTCTTCTTTTCTTCTTCTTCTTCCTCTGAGTTTTCTCTTTTTCTCCTTTCTCTCTCTTCTATCTTACGTACAATATTATAACGTAATAATAATAATAACATATATTAATGATATAATATAAGTACTGATATAAATATATCAGTTATAGGAGTTTTAAAATTTAAAAGCCAAAAGGCTTGTTTGGCTAGTCTAAATAAAAATATTCTATTAATCCTTACTCATTGTTTGGTAAATTAAATTAAAACATAATAGATTAATCCTTATATCTTGTTTGCTAAAATCCTAATAGATTAAAGACTTATTATACAATAAGGTATGTTTGGGAAAACTAAATTAAACTCTTTTAATTTATTTTAATAACCCCTTTATAATAAGGTTATTAATCACACATTCATTTAATTAAATAAATCAATTAAAACATTAATCTATTAAATTACTTTAACACATAAATAATTATAATTTCTTTTATAATTATAAATTTCATTTAACCAACTAATATTTTAAACTACAATTTCTCATTTAAAATATTATTATTTATTTAAAACCACTATAAGCTCTCTAGCTTATTAATTAAATTAATTATTATAAATCTCATAACAACTAATTTATTTAGCTCCTTAATTAATTACACAACAAATAATTAATTAAATCACATCAATTCTAATTGCCATAATTCGATAAATATTTAATATTGCCAATAAATATTTAATATCTACTATTTAATTATTTATTCAACAAATAATTAAATAAACTACATCACTCATATTAAACAATTAATTATTCAATCAATAAACCTATCCATTAAATATTTATATAAATCAATAAATATTTATTATAACAATTTAAAATTATAGAATGTTACATCATTCCCTCCTTACAAGGATTCTGTCCTCAGAATCACAATTCAAACAAATCATTCGTTACATTTTTTCCTACTTACAAAGATTCTGTCCCCAGAATCGAAGACACGGATTAAACAAATAACTCAGGGTAATCTTTCATCATTTTCTCTTCGACTTCCCACGTAGCCTCTTCAGCGTTGTGGTTCCTCCAAATCACCTTCACAGAAGGTATCACCTTATTCCTGAGCACTTGTTCTTTCCTGTCTACTATCTGGATAGGAACCTCTTCATAAGATAAATCTTTCTCGAACTGCAACGGTTCATACTCGATCACATGCTTGTAGTCGGGTTTATATGGTCGTAACACAGAAATGTGAAAAACATTATGAATGTTTTCCAACCCTGGAGGTAGAGCTACCCGTAAGCCACTTCTCCCACTCTTCGCAGCACTTCAAATGGTCCAATAAACCTCGGGCTTAGTTTTCCCTTCTTACCGAAATGAATTTTTCCCTTCTAGGGAGAAACTTTTAGGAATACAAAAGTTTCTACGTCAAATGCACGATCTTGTCTGTGTTGATCAGCATACTTTATCTGTCTGTCTTGAGTTGCTACCAACCTTGTTCTGATGAGTTTGATAACTTCAGCAGTTTGTTGTACCAGTTCTGGTCCTAACAGTTGGCGTTCACCGACTTCATCCCAGCACAGTGGAGTTCTGCACTTTCTGCCGTACAATGCTTCGTAAGGTGGCATGCCGATGCTCGCGTGATAACTGTTGTTGTAAGCAAATTCCACCAATGGTAGTTGATCTTCCCAGCTTCCTTTAAAATCCATGACGCATGCTCTCAGCATATCCTCCAATGTCTGAATCGTTCTTTCGCTTTGGCCATCGGTTTGTGGATGATAAGCCGTACTCATTCGCAATTGAGTCCCCATGCATTCTTGTATTCTCTTCCAGAAATTCGATGTAAACCGCGGATCTCTATCAGACACTATTGATACTGGCACCCCATGTCTCGAAACGATTTCCTTAATGTACAATCTTGCCAACTGATCAAGACTGAACCTAATCTTTATTGGTAAAAAGTGCGCTGACTTCGTCAGTCTGTCCACTATCACCCAAATCGTATCGCATCCTCTTTGAGTAGTTGGAAGACCCACCACAAAATCCATCGTGATGTGTTCCCACTTCCATTCTGGTACTTCCAACGGTTGAAGTAACCCGCTGGGTCTTTGATGTTCGGTCTTTACTCTCTGACATGTTAAGCACTTCGCTACACATTCTGCGACGTCCCTTTTCATATTTGGCCACCAAAAATGTCGGCGCAAATCTTGATACATTTTCGTGCTCCCTAGATGAATTGAATATTTTGAGCTATGAGCTTCGATCAAAATTTCTTCTTTCAGTTCTGGTGTTGCTGGAACCCAGATCCTTCCCTCAAACCGTAGTAACCCTTCGGTGTCGATCTTGTATTTTACATCACCGCCTTCAATCAAATTCTCTTTGATTTTCGCACACTCTTCGTCTTGTAGTTGGGCACTCTTCACTTTGTCCATTAAAGTTGGACCAGCTTCTATCTGAAATAATTGTTCGTCAGATTCCTTTGGAAATTTGATCTCAAACTCCAGTTTTGTCATTGCTGAAATGAGCTCCTCCTGAGTTGTAATCAGCATCAACTTCTCCCTACCTTTCTTGCTTAAAGCATCAGCTACCACATTTGCTTTGCCCGGATGATAAAAGATATCACAATCATAATCTTTTATCAGTTCCATCCACCTTCTCTGACGCATGTTCAAATCTTTCTGAGTGAAAATATACTTCAGACTTTTGTGGTCTGTGTAGATCTCACATTTCTCTCCATAAAGATAGTGTCTCCATATCTTCAGAGCAAACACAACTGCAGCCAATTCCAAATCATGAGTCGGATACCCTTTCTCATAATCTTTCAATTGTCTTGATGCATACGCAATAACTTTGCCATTCTGCATAAGAACACAACCCAACCCTTTGTGTGAGGCATCACTATACACCACAAAATTTCCTGTATTGTCTGGTAACGTCAACACAGGTGCTACACTTAGCTTCTTCTTCAAATCTTGAAAACTTTCTTCACATTTCTCCGTCCACACGAATTTTACAACTTTCCTTGTCAAATTTGTTAACGGAGTGGCTATCTTAGAAAAATCTTGAATAAATCTTCTATAATAACCAACCAATCCCAAGAAACTCCTTACTTCTGACGGTGTTCTTGGTTGTTCCCAATTGATTACAGCTTCCACTTTCGATGGATCCACTGAAATCCCTTCCTTGTCAATAACATGACCCAAAAATTGTACACGATCGAGCCAAAATTCGCATTTAGAGAATTTCGCGTACAGCTTTTCTTTTCTTAGTGTCTCTAATGTCAAACGTAAGTGTTTCACGTGTTCTTCTTGAGTTTTGGAATACACTAGAATGTCGTCGATGAATACCACTACAAACTTGTCTAAGAATGGTTTAAACACCCTGTTCATCAAATCCATGAACGCAGCAGGTGCATTGGTTAAACCAAAAGACATCACCAGAAACTCGTAATGTCCATACCGAGTTCTGAATGCCGTTCGTGGTATATCCTCCTTCCTCACTTTCAACTGGTGATACCCACTTCTCAAATCAATTTTCGAAAAGTATTTAGCACCCTTCAACTGGTCAAACAAGTCATCTATTCTTGGCAACGAGTATTTGTTTTTAATAGTGACTTTGTTTAACTCCCTGTAATCAATGCAAAGACGCATTGACCCGTCCTTCTTCTTCACGAATAAAACTGTCGCTCCCCATGGCGATACACTTGGTTGAATATATTTCTTGTCTAGCAGTTCTTGCAAATGTACCATCAGTTCCTTCATTTCTACCGGAGCCATTCTGTACGGAGCCTTTGATATCGGTGCTGTTCCCGGCACTAAGTCGATCACGAATTCAATTTCTCTGTCCGGCGGAAGTCCTGGCAAATCTTCTGGAAACACGTCTTCGAATTCTCTTACTACCGGTATTTCTTCTAATTTCACACCTTTCTTCTGAGTATCGACTATGTAAGCTAAATAGCCCGCACAACCTTGACTCAACAACTTCTTGGCCTGCATAGTCGTCAGACATTTCATTTGTCTTGGCGACTTGCTACCATAAAATACTACCTTTGACGGAGTCATAAGGTTTACGCACTTCTTTTGGCAGTCAATTACTGCTCCATAATTGAACAACCAATCCATTCCCAAAATTACATCAAATTCCCCGAGTCTAATCGGAATCAAATCTACTAACAAGATATTCCCCTTAATGTTCACCCTACAGTTCTTGTAAACGAACCTAACAGGGATTATTTCCTTATTCGCAATTTCTATGTTCAAAGGAAAATTCAGTTCTTCTCTAGGCAATTCTAACCTCTTAGCAAATT
Source organism: Panax notoginseng (assembly GCA_016801055.1). Taxonomy (NCBI): domain Eukaryota; kingdom Viridiplantae; phylum Streptophyta; class Magnoliopsida; order Apiales; family Araliaceae; genus Panax; species Panax notoginseng. The sequence goes on from CM029014.1 coordinate 111,842,529, forward strand.
CATCAGATATAAACGAGCAAGTAGCACCCGAATCAAATAATACATATGCATCAATATCATTGATTGGGATAATACCTGACACCACATCCTTTGATTGCACAGCATCTTGCACAGTCATGTTGAAGGTTCTGGCTGTGGGTTTGTTTGATGCTGCAGGTCCTGTAATAGCCCACGTACCTCCATTGTTACCTCCTCCATTGTTTCTGGTTGTCACTCCCTCCTTCTTCTTAGGACATTCACGAGCAAAGTGATCCTTAGATCCGCACGTGAAGCACACATTCTTCTTTGATTGAGTGCAATTTGGGGCGATGTGACCTTCTTGGACACATTTGTAGCAAACTCGTTTCCCCATCAAACACGCTCCCTTGTGAAACTTCCCACATGTCGCACACGCTTCAAACTTCTTATTCTGCTGGTTACCCTGCTGGTTTCCAGTACCCATACTTCCATTTCACTTTCTCTTCAAGTTGTTGTTGTTGTTGATGTTTCCACCGCTACCACTTCCACTCTTCATCTCATTCTCATTCTTCTTCTTCTTTTGTTCCTGGTTGAATTTTGTTACCGCCTCGCCTCCACCTTCGGCGAGTACTACTTTCTCCATTACTGCTATAAATGTCTTCAACTGGAACAGGGAAACCCTACTGTACAGCCAGGGCTTCAGTCCCTGTTCAAACCTCTTCGCCTTGCGTTCGTCTGTGCTAACCTGACATGGCGCAAACCTTGCCAATTCAATGAATTTTGCTGCATACTCGGATACCGACATCGTCCCTTGCTTCAGCTCCAGAAACTGTACTTCCAGCTGACTCTTTGAACTCTCTGGGAAATAGGTCTCGAAGAACAACTCCTTAAACCGATCCCATGTCATCACTCCCGGCCCTTCACGAGTTTTATTGGCCTGCCACCAATAACTAGCTTCTGCTTTCAACATGAAAGTTGCGAAAGCCGTCTTCTGGTCATCCCCTACCCTAGCGACATCGAACACCTTCTCTGTCTCCATAATCCAGGTTTGAGCTTCAACTGGATTCATGGACCCACGGAATTCAGGTGGTCCAACCGCCTTAAACTCCTTAAACGTTGTACCATGGTTTTGAGGTTGATTCTGCAACGCTCCTGTCAATAGTGTCACTAGTTGTTGAACGGGATTCGCATCAACATTGTCGTTAGCTTCTTTGGTGGTTCTCTGTCGTGTTGGTTGACGTCTGGGAGGCATTTTCTGTTTAAAATAAAATATCTATTAGACCATTACTCAACTTCTTTAAGTATTTCTAATTAACTTGCCTCAACAAAAGAAATAACCACATGGCACATAACACTTTGAATAAAATAATAACTTTTATTTATTCATAAACTTTTTGAAAACATAACACAATAGCATCTCTGTTATCTACATCCTTTCCTGAACTACAAAAGTTTCAGGACAACACCATTATTATCATATCCCATGGTTACTTAACACTAGGGATTTACACATTATTTAATACATATTACGTGCATTACAGGCACACTTTCTACGATGATCTATTAAGATACTTCTTAGCCCTATCACGTTCTTCCTCCATAACTCGAAACATCGTTCTTCGATCTAACACAAATGATGGCAGCGTCTCGAACTGAATCGGATATCCCATAACTCGATCTTGAGCTCGATTAATTGCGGTGTCGAATACTTTGTCCATTTCTTCCATCTTCATCCTTTTTGCCTGTGAGCTCCTTACTGCTCTTCCAGTTCGTTGATAAGCTTCCTCGTATGCATCTTCAGCTCTTGCCCTCTTAGCCGTTTCTTCTCTCAGCCTGCTCTTCAGTTCAACAACCATCTCGATTAATTGTTCCTTCTCTTCTTCAGTCTGTGTTAGTTTCTCCTCGGCGTTTGTCAGTCGTTCATCACGATCCTGGATCTCGCCGTCTTTTTGTGTAATTGCAGTCTGTTGTTCAGCTACTATCTCCTGCAACTCCTCCACTATATCTTGTAGTTCCACGTTAATTAAATATTATAAGTTATTATATCATTTAATTAATGTTTATATCAGTACTTATATTATATCATTAATATATGTTATTATTATTATTACGTTATAATATTATATGTAAGATAGAAGGGAGAGAAAGGAGAAAAAGAGAAAACTCAGAGGAAAAGAAGAAAAAGTAAGAAGAAACTAGAGAGAATTGAGAGTTTTTATAGGTTTTGGAGAAAAGCTTGATAATCAAAGAGTTAGAGTCATCATCTTCTTCATAATCCAAGGTAGGCCATCTTTTCTTTTGTAAAACTCTAAAAAATTTTCTTCTTCCCAAAAAGTCTCTGTGAAAAATTTTATAAACGAAATTTTGTTGTTATGATTATAATTTTGTATGATTATCAATTGTATATGTGTTTCATGAGTTATGCATGATCATAGAGAAATTAATTCATGTAAGTATGTAATTTATGAAGAAAATATTTTTACAGAGAGTTTTTATGTATGAATATGGCTTTAGTTAAAATAGAAATTAAGGTCTAATTGGTTGTGATATTGATAAATTGATTGTTAGAATTGCTAGAGTATGTAGAATCATAATCATGATGTTTAGAAATTTCTATTTTGATTTAATAACAAAGTCACAGTGTTGATTTTCATTAAAAATTGTCAACAATGGAGTTTTGCCAAAAACATTAAAATCGGGTGTTGTAAATTTGATGTTTGTGTTATTTAGATGACTAGAAACGCGTTAGAAAGTATTAGATTATGTTTATGTAAACCTATTTACTTATTGGGTAGCTTGGTATGGTTGTTAGAAAGGAGTTTGGAGGCCTAATTTGGCTTTTCGTAGTGTTCTAGAGCTAAAATCGCATAATCGCAGCAGCGACCCCCGCCCCCGCGGGCCCCCTAGTGCAAAAACCCCCGCCCCGGCGGGGGGGGGGGGGTGGGGGTGGGTGTTCTGTCAAGCCAAAATTTTGAAAAAAAAACTGACCGGACGTAGTTTACTAAAATGAGTATAACTTTTTTATACGAACTCCGATTGATGTAATTCAAGATGATTCGGAAAGAGGACGAGTAGACCTACAACTTTCATTTTTTAAGTTTTTTAATTTGAGGTCTGTAACAGTAGTAAAAATGGCCATATTTAGGACTATTGTGTATTTGGAGGCCATCGGAAGGCGTCGGAATGTGCAGATGCAAGTGCAATCCTTTGTGTATTAGTATAACCTAATGATAACATGTTAGACATGTAATAGGATGTTGTATCAAGTTGTTAATGTGTGTATAGTGCAATGGCATGATCACTGAAGTAGTTGTAATAAAGCTAAATAGTGATGTTCATGAAAAGATGCGATTTTGTTAGTAAGCTATATGAATCTAATGTTAGTATAACTAATGTGTATTGTCAATACATATGATATGTGTAGGACCTTTGGTGAACGTGAGTAGTGATTGTTTAACCTACACGATAAATTTATTAGTTATGTGTTAATGACTAACTATGTCACGATGACATATGTATATAGGATATTGTGATTCAAATTGATTCGATTTAGCCTACGAACAAGGCAAGTTCTCTAACTCAAAACTTCATTGTGCGAGTTTAAATTCATTTGGTACATTATTGTTTTCAAATTCAATTACAATTGTTGCAAGTTGCTACCTCTACATTTTCGTAGAGCGAGATTGTCTATTATTGAGTAGGTCATTGTATTTAGTTACTCATGACAATGCAAGATTTCTAATCCTTTATCTTATTGAACTAATTATTGTTTTCAATTCGATTACCTTATAATGATGCAAGCTGTCTAAACTTTGGTTTGATGTTGAACAAATTATTCTTGTATTACAATTGTTGTTTAGCATGCATAAATAAATTGCTATGCATGTAAGACCCCAACTTATTATAAATAAAATTGAATTTCTTTTATTTATTATTCTGAAATAGTAAAGGTTGATTTGATTAATGTGGTTAGTTATGGGTAAAATGCGCAAATATTTTAAATAAGCAAGTGGTTATAAAATATTCATTGTTGTCGGGGAATATTCGCTTGGTCGTGGAATATTCTTACTGTCGGGGAATATTCGTACGACGGCGCAGTCTTTTGTGGGCCCCATAACGGAAAGCGATTGGATGAAGAAAACGACAAAAATAAGTTGTTTATAAATAACGGCGTAGTTGTTACCGTTAACACTGTTGGAATACCCGGTGGTTAAAACACAGTAATACGCGTTGTTGCACAGTAGCACACGGTATTGCACCAATTATTGATTTTTAAGTAAGAAGGCATTACTCAATAATTATTATAGTAATTACTGTTCAGTATTTTATTTTATTGATTCAATAATTGCTGCGTTGATATTTTATATTACTGTTGTTTTAATAATTGTCACTACACAGTATTTTCTATTATCGGAGCAATAATTTATATTATCTGAATAATATTATTAGATAACATTATTGGTAATGTCTAGAAAGTTCTGTCTAAGGAGAGGTTTGGTCATCTAATTGCGCGCCAGTAAGGAAGAGATCCTTATTGGAAAGCCCCCTCTTTCCTGGGAACGGCCTGGTTGCCAATACTGTGATTCTGTAATATTATTTGTTTATAATTAATTATTGATTTATATGATGAGGAAAATATTGATTTTATGTGGATATAGATGGAAAAAAATTTTAATGTGACAATTGTTGAAAATTAATATTTTATCTTTTTCTGATAAAATAATTCATTTAAATATATTATTTTAAAAATATATTGATGGTGATATTTTTACAATGAATGTGGGATATATGAGTATATGAGGAGGAAGAGTGTTTTTGTGGCATTAGATTATTAACACATATTTTGTGTGTTGGTGGACACAATTCTTGACCGTAAATTTATTATTGATTGTAAAATCGTTCGTCTGTGGATTTCGGTCAATTTATGTTTGGAATTTTGAAAAACTTTCTTCTGCAAAGTTGTAGAGAATTGAATTTCCTATAAAAACTTGCGAGATTCGAATTTTCTGATCAAAGGGCTATTTATTATGAATTATTGAAGTTCTGAAGTTCCGAAATAATTGATTTTTGGGAGTTTAAGTTAATTATTTTGAGAAAAACGTTTTTTTGTGAGATGGTGGGGCCCACTGGTTGTTAAAATGTGCTGAATTCAGATCTTCAAAGGTGGGCTTGAAAATATATATATATATATAGTAATATTATATTAAATTTTCTTCTTTGGTGTTCTAAGCAATTTCCTATAAATAGGGTGCTTAGGTTAGAATTGAAAATCATACCAGAAACTGAAGTTTTCTCTCTATTTCTCTCTCTATATTATCGAGTGCATTCTTGTGAGTATTTTGATATATTGAGTGTTGCTATACGGTGCAAGTTCGTTCAGCGTTATTCTAGTCAGGAGTACTGCTCTTTTGAGGTAAGGGATAGTAAGGGATAGTAAGGGATGTTATTTTTTTTTATCAATGATATTATTTCTTTCAATATCATTATACCGGAATATTGGTAAGATTTTTCTTGTAAAATTCTTATTTTTTCATGTCGGGGTTACTAGTCATGAGTTACTATTCATGAGTTACTATTCACGAGTTACTATTCATGAGTTACTATTCACGAGTTACTATTCATGAGTTACTATTCATGAGTTACTATTAACGAGTTACTATTCACGGGTTACTATTCACGAGTTACTATTCATGACAAAATTGGTTTCTTTTTCTAACCAAATTATAGTTGATTTATGAATATTACTCTTGAGATTAAAACTATATGTTGATCATATTATTTTTTTATCATATATAACATTTTTAAAACCCTAATGATGATATTTCTCTTTGACTTGAGTGTAAAGATGGGTAGATTTTTGGTACGATCATGACTATGGGTTCTCTCTGGCCAGTAGTGCAAAGTTGAATTGTTGACTGATATGATCATGACCATTGAATTTATAATTGAATATCTTTAGCTTAAGTGCAAAGGTGAAATGATCAACGTGGTTATAATTATTGGTTATATAAATTCTGAAATGGTTATATATTTCTTTGAGATAATAATATATTTGGCTTGTAGTGCAAATATGAGTTGTTGAGGAATATCTTTGGCCTGTAGTGTAAAGATGAGTTGTTGATGAATATCTTTGGCCCGTAGTGCAAAGATGAAATTATTAGTATGATTATGAACAAGAACTGTGATTTGGTATAACCATGATATTTGATGTTTCAGGTAAAGACAAGTGATAAAAATTATCTTGTTCTGGATGAGAAGAGGGATTTAGAACTACAAATATGATTATGAGTTATACATGTACATGTGATTGTGGACAAGAATTGTTGATTGATGTTACAAGGATAAAACATTGTTGGTGGACTTTTAACATGTAGAAGATAATAGACTTTGTAGTCTATTTGACTCTTCTAATGGATTGCTCGTTCCGCTGTAACTATGGTTGAAAAATTTTATCATCTACCATATGTTCTAAATCTCTGATTTAATTCTGTTGAAGCCTATTGATAATTTAATTATCTTTAGTCATGATATTCTTTACTGAGCTAGTTGTGCTCACCCTTCTGTTTCACAATTCCTTTCAGGTAATAAGAGTGTAGCTGGGTCGAGCGGGGGTAACAGGAGAATAGAACGGTGGTCATTATTTAGTAGTTATATTTGGTGAATCATCTAGGGTGAGGCAAACCCAACGTTGGAATGGTGTTTTGCCACTATCATACAAGATGTCTAATGATATACAATCTCGTGTCATCATAAGACAGGGATGTGCTCATCCACTTGCTGAGTATATTTACGAGCACTACCTATATAATCTTGGTGTTTGTTTGAAGTATAATTCTCAATTAGAGACAGTGGAGATAATGATAAGTCAAGAGAAGACTCACCATTGGGAAGAATATGATAGTAACCTTCTTGTTTTTCTTTGGGGTCTATTGGGTCAACCAAGGATAATTCTGTGGCCATATGATATCTATCATAACCTAGAAGCATGGCCTCCCATGTACGAAGGTTTCTTTGAACACTTCCCAAAGATTCTAATTTCTAAAACAGTTTTTGACTATACCTTTATGTAATGTGTCATTGTGACGTGCTATCCAAGGTTGGGACATGAGTCACAGTTGGTATATATTTGTACCCAAACTCACAGTATATGTGTTGTCGTATTTTGCACGACAATTGTAATAATAAAGTTGTAGTTATTTTCTGTACCATGTATTTGGCGACTCAGAATGGGTTGGATGGATTGCACCTATTTTGGGGGCGTTACATTTGGTATCAGAGCTTAGGGATATGATCTCTTACGGAGATCGGGGAATAGGACTAGGAGGAGAGAGACGAGTAAATCCTTCGCTAGTGTGTCCAACCTAAGCTTATTTGTTTGTCAGTCATAATATCGGGATATTATGTGATATGTTAATTTGTTCAATTAACCTTTGTTTTGAAGCTGTATTCTAGAATGATATCTGAAATACAGAAAATGAGCAATGAAGAAATTATGATGACAGGAACGATGGAATCTGAAATGAAAGCAAGGTATTTTCAACTCTTTGAAATACCAGGTACGTAAATTTTGAGGACGAAATTTCATAAGGAGGGGAGGTTGTAAGACCCCAACTTATTATAAATAAAATTGAATTTCTTTTATTTATTATTCTGAAATAGTAAATGTGATTTGATTAATGTGGTTAGTTATGGGTAAAATGCGTAAATATTTTAAATAAGCAAGTGGTTATAAAATATTCATTGTTGTCGGGGAATATTCGCTTGGACGTGGAATATTCTTACTGTCGGGGAATATTCGTACGACGGCGCAGTCTCTTGTGGGCCCCATAACGGAAAGCGATTGGATGAAGAAAACGACAAAAATAAGTTATTTATAAATAACGGCGTAGTTGTTACCGTTAACACTGTTGGAATACCCGGTGGTTAAAACACAGTAATACGCGTTGTTGCACAGTAGCACACGGTATTGCACCAATTATTAATTTTTACGTAAGAAGGCATTACTCAATAATTGTTATAGTAATTACTGTTCAGTATTTTATTTTATTGATTCAATAATTGCTGCGTTGATATTTTATATTACTGTTGTTTTAATAATTGTCACTACACAGTATTTTCTATTATCGGAGCAATAATTCATATTATCTGAATAATATTATTAGATAACATTATTGGCAATGTCTAGAAAGTTCTGTCTAAGGAGAGGTTTGGTCATCTAATTGCGCGCCAGTAAGGAAGAGATCCTTATTGGAAAGCCCCCTCTTTCCTGGGAACGGCCTGGTTGCCAATACTGTGATTCTGTAATATTATTTGTGTATAATTAATTATTGATTTATATGATGAGGAAAATATTGATTTTATGTGGATATAGATGGAAAAAAATTTTAATGTGACAATTGTTGAAAATTAATATTTTATCTTTTTCTGATAAAATAATTCATTTAAATATATTATTTTAATAATATATTGATGGTGATATTTTTACAATGAATGTGGGATATATAAGTATATGAGGAGGAAGAGTATTTTTGTGGCATTAAATTATTAACACATGTTTTGTGTGTTGGTGGACACAATTCTTGACCGAAAATTTATTATTGACTGTAAAATTGTCCGTCTGTGGATTTCGGTCAATTTATGTTTTAAATTTTGAAAAACTTTCTTCTGAAAAGTTGTAGAGAATTGAATTTCCTATAAAAACTCGCGAGATTCGAATTTGCTGATCAAAGGGCTATTTATTATGAATTATTGAAGTTCTGAAGTTCCGAAATAATTGATTTTTGGGAGTTTAAGTTAATTATTTTGAGAAAAACGTTTTTTTCTGAGATGGTGGGGCCCACTGGTTGTTAAAATGTGCTGAATTCAGATTTTCAATGGTGGGCTTGAATATATATATATATATATATATATATATATATATATATATATATATATTATATTAAATTTTCTTCTTTGGTGTTCTAAGCAATTTCCTATAAATAGGGTGCTTAGGTTAGAATTGAAAATCATACCAGAAACTGAAGTTTTCTCTCTATTTCTCTCTCTATATTATCGAGTGTATTCTTGTGAGTATTTTGATATCTTGAGTGTTGCTATACGGTGCAAGTTCGTTCAGCGTTATTCCAGTCAGGAGTACTGCTCTTTTGAGGTAAGGGATAGTAAGGGATGTTATTTTTTTTTATCAATGATATTATTTCTTTCAATATCATTATACCGGAATATTGGTAAGATTTTTCTTGTAAAATTCTTATTTTTTTATGTCGGGATTACTATTCATGAGTTACTATTCATGAGCTACTATTCACGAGTTACTATTCATGAGCTACTATTCACGAGTTACTATTCATGAGTTACTATTCACGAGTTACTATTCATGAGTTACTATTCACGGGTTACTATTCACGAGTTACTATTCATGACAAAATTGGTTTCTTTTTCTAACCAAATTATAGTTGATTTATGAATATTACTCTTGAGATTAAAACTATATGTTGATCATATTATTTTTTTTATCATATATAACATTTTTATAACCCTAATGATGATATTTCTCTTTGACTTGAGTGTAAAGATGGGTAGATTTTTGGTACGATCATGACTATGGGTTCTCTTTGGCCAGTAGTGCAAAGTTAAATTGTTGACTGATATGATCATGACCATTGAATTTATAATTGAATATCTTTAGCTTAAGTGCAAAGGTGAAATGATCAACGTGGTTATAATTATTGGTTATATAAATTCTGAAATGGTTATATATTTCTTTGAGATAATAATATATTTGGCTTGTAGTGCAAATATGAGTTGTTGAGGAATATCTTTGGCCTGTAGTGCAAAGATGAGTTGTTAATGAATATCTTTGGCCCGTAGTGCAAAGATGAAATTATTAGTATGATTATGAACAAGAACTGTGATTTGGTATAACCATGATCTTTGATGTTTTAGGTAAAGACAAGTGATGAAAATTATTTTGTTCTGGATGAGAAGAGGAATTTAGAACTACAAATATGATTATGAGTTATACATGTGATTGTGGACAAGAATTGTTGATTGATGTTACAAGGATAAAACATTGTTGGTGGACTTTTAACATGTAGAAGATAATAGACTTTGTAGTCTATTTGACTCTTCTAATGGATTGCTCGTTCCGCTGTAACTATGGTTGAAAATTTTTATCATCTACTATATGTTCTAAATCTCTGATTTAATTCTGTTGAAGGCTATTGATAATTTAATTATCTTTAGTCATGATATTCTTTACTGAGCTAGTTGTCCTCACCCTTCTGTTTCACAATTCCTTTCAGGTAATAAGACTGTAGCTGGGTCAAGCGGGGGTAACAGGAGAATAGAACGGTGGTCATCATTTAGTAGTTATATTTGGTGAATCATCTAGGGTGAGGCGAACCCAACGTTGGAATGATGTTTTGCCACTATCATACAAGATGTCTAATGATATACAATCTCGTGTCATCATAAGACAGGGATGTGCTCATCCACTTGCTGAGTATATTTACGAGCACTACCTATATAATCTTGGTGTTTGTTTGAAGTATAATTCTCAATTAGAGACAGTGGAGATAATGATAAGTCAAGAGAAGACTCACCATTGGGAAGAATATGATAGTAACCTTCTTGTTTTTCTTTGGGGTCTATTGGGTCAACCAAGGATAATTCTGTGGTCATATGATATCTATCATAACCTAGAAGCATCCTTGAGCACTTCCCAAAGATTCTAATTTCTAAAACAGTTTTTGACTATACCTTTATGTAATATGTCATTGTGACGTGCTATCCAAGGTTGGGACATGAGTCACAGTTGGTATATATTTGTACCCAAACTCACAGTATGTGTGTTGTCGTATTTTGCACGACAATTGTAATAATAAAGTTGTAGTTATTTTCTGTACCATGTATTTGGCGACTCAGAATGCGTTGAAATGGTTGTGCACAACACATTGTACGAAGGGTTGATCCCCCTAAGTACGTGAAGTCCTTATAGTCTTATGACTGTTAAAGTTTAAGTTGAAAGATTACTTATAACTGTGAACATGATTCGTGGTCATTAGACCCTCAGTAAATGTTAAAGTTTTCAGAAAGTAATAGAATTTATTGTTCAGTTCTATTAAACCTAATATTGGCAAATGATGTAAAGTTGAATGATTTATCTATTATTATTTCAAGTGGGCTTTGTTTGCTCACTCTTGCCTGTAAACTTTCTTACAGTTAAGGTTGAAACTGGTGATGTACCTAGCACCAGTAAAGGGAAAGGAAAGATGAAACAATGCTGAAGACCTGTAATAGATTGAATAGTTTATTTTCAGACTTGTTTAAAGATTGTAATGAATGTTATTTTAATTATTCCGCATGAATGAATGAATGTTTGTAAAGGTTAGATAACCTGGGAGATTTATTTAAATTTAGTCCTGTATGGGCAGGTTTTATTTATTCAATTTTATTATAATTGGGTAGTTAGAAATGAATGTTTTGATTACGTGAACACCAAATCTTGAGGAAATGGAGTACCATGATTTGGGGGTGTCACAGGTTGGTATCAGAGCTTTAGGTTATGAACCTTAGGTGGGGGAAAAGCCTTAGGAAGTAACCTTTTGAAAAGATAGTGGAGTTAAGTCTTAACGAGTTTTAAGAAAGAAGTAATAAAACACTTATGTGCTTATGTGTTTATGTTTATGTACTCGTGAGTGTCGAGTAGTAATGATTATTAATTAAAACTTTAAAATTTTGTTATCAGGATGACTAATGTTGGAGAGTCCAGTCAGGCTAGGGAGGAGGGACCTCAAATGCCTATAGAGGAGGAACCTCGCGATGTTCAGGTAGTTTGGGAACAACTATTGCCACGGGAGTCAGCCCGGTTGGTCACAGTAGTTGAGGATGAGGATGATGATGTGGAGACAGACGAGGAGGATCCCATTGAGTTACCGCAAGAGGATGAGGATGACGAGGATGAGGGGGAAAGGATTCCGCCTAACTCGATAGCTAGCCGTGTATATGATGAAGTGCACGACCTTAACGTGGAACTACAAGATACAGTGGAGGAGTTGCAGGAGATAGTAGCTGAACAACAGACTACAATTACACAAAAAGGCGGCGAGATCCAGGATCGTGATGAACGACTGATAAACGCCGAGGAGAAACTAACACAGACTGAAGGAGAGAAGGAACAATTAATCGAGATGGTTGCTGAACTGAAGAGCAGGCTGAGAGAAGAAGCGGCTAAGAGGGCAAGAGCTGAAGATGCATACGAGGAAGCTTATCAGCGAACTGGAAGAGCAGTAAGGAGCTCACAGGCAAAAAGGATGAAGATGGAAGAAATGGACAAAGTATTCGACACCGCAATTAATCGGGCTCAAGATCGAGTTATGGGATATCCGATTCAGTTCGAGACGCTGCCATCATTTGTGTTAGATCGAAGAACGATGTTTCGAGTTATGGAGGAAGAACGTGATAGGGCTAAGAAGTATCTTAATAGATCATCGTAGAAAGTGTGCTTGTAATGCACGTAATATGTATTAAATAATGTGTAAATCCCTAATGTTAAGTAACCATGGGATATGATAATAATGGTGTTGTCCTGAAACTTTTGTAGTTCAGGAAAGGATGTAGATAGCAGAGATGTTATTGTGTTATGTTTTCAAAAAGTTTATGAATAAATAAAAGTTATTATTTTATTCAAAATGTTATGTGCTATATGGTTATTTCTTTTGTTGAGGTAAGTTAATTAGAAATACTTAAAGAAGTTGAGTAATGGTATAATAGATATTTTATTTTAAACAGAAAATGCCTCCCAGACGTCAACCAACACGACAGAGAACCACCGAAGAAGCTAACGACAATGTTGATGCGAATCCCGTTCAACAACTAGTGACACTATTGACAGGAGCGTTGCAGAATCAACCTCAAAACCATGGTACAACGTTTAAGGAGTTTAAGGCGGTTGGATCACCTGAATTCCGTGGGTCCATGAATCCAGTTGAAGCTCAAACCTGGATTATGGAGATAGAGAAGGTGTTCGATGTCGCTAGGGTAGGGGATGACCAGAAGACGGCTTTCGCAACTTTCATGTTGAAAGCAGAAGCTAGTTATTGGTGGCAGGCCAATAAAACTCGTGAAGGGCCGGGAGTGATGACCTGGGATAGGTTTAAGGAGTTGTTCTTCGAGACCTATTTCCCGGAGAGTTCAAAGAGTCAGCTGGAAGTACAGTTTCTGGAGCTGAAGCAAGGGACGATGTCGGTATCCGAGTATGCCGCAAAATTCAACGAATTGGCGAGGTTTGCGCCATATCAGGTTAGCACAGACGAATGCAAGGCGAAGAGGTTTGAACAGGGACTGAAGCCCTGGCTGTACAGTAGGGTTTCCCTGTTCCAGTTGAAGACATTTGCAGCAGTAATGGAGAAAGCAGTACTCGCCGAAGGTGGAGGCGAGGCGGTAACAAAATTCAACCAAGAACAAAAGAAGAAGAAGAATGAAAATGAGATGAAGAGTGGAGGTGGTAGCGGTGGAAACAACAACAACAACAACAACAACAACAACAACAACAACAACAACAACAACAACTTGAAGAGAAAGTGGAATGGAAGTATGGGTACTGGAAACCAGCAGGGTAACCAGCAGAATAAGAAGTTTGAAGCGTGTGCGACATGTGGGAAGTTTCACAAGGGAGCGCGTTTGATGGGGAAACGAGTTTGCTACAAATGTGGCCAAGAAGGTCACATCGCCCCAAATTGCACTCAATCAAAGAAGAATGTGTGCTTCACGTGCGGATCTAAGGATCACTTTGCTCGTGAATGTCCTAAGAAGAAGGAGGGATTGACAACCAGAAACAATGGAGGAGGTAACAATGGAGGTACGTGGGCTATTACAGGACCTGCAGCATCAAACAAACCCACAGCCAGAACCTTCAACATGACTGTGCAAGATGTTGTGCAATCAAAGGATGTGGTGTCAGGTATTATCCCAATCAATGATATTGATGCATATGTATTATTTGATTCGGGTGCTACTTGCTCGTTTATATCTGATGAATTTGCTAAGAGGTTAGAATTGCCTAGAGAAGAACTGAATTTTTCTTTGAACATAGAAATTGCGAATAAGGAAATAATCCCTGTTAGGTTCGTTTACAAGAACTGTAGGGTGAACATTAAGGGGAATATCTTGTTAGTAGATTTGATTTCGATTAGACTCGGGGAATTTGATGTAATTTTGGGAATGGATTGGTTTTTCAATTATGGAGCAGTAATTGACTGCCAAAAGAAGTGCGTAAACCTTATGACTCCGTCAAAGGTAGTATTTTATGGTAGCAAGTCGCCAAGACAAATGAAATGTCTGACGACTATGCAGGCCAAGAAGTTGTTGAGTCAAGGTTGTGCGGGCTATTTAGCTTACATAGGCGATACTCAGAAGAAAGGTGTGAAATTAGAAGAAATACCGGTAGTGAGAGAATTCGAAGACGTGTTTCCAGAAGATTTGCCAGGACTTCCGCCGGACAGAGAAATTGAATTCGTGATCGACTTAGTGCCGGGAACAGCAACGATATCAAAGGCTCCGTACAGAATGACTCCGGTAGAAATGAAGGAACTGATGGTACATTTGCAAGAACTGCTAGACAAGAAATATATTCAACCAAGTGTATCGCCATGGGGAGCGCCAGTTTTATTCGTGAAGAAGAAGGACGGGTCAATGCGTCTTTGATTTGATTACAGGGAGTAAAACAAAGTCACTAGTAAAAACAAATACCCGTTGCCAAGAATAGATGACTTGTTTGACCAGTTGAAGGGTGCTAAATACTTTTCAAAAATTGATTTGAGAAGTGGGTATCACCAGTTGAAAGTGAGGAAGGAGGATATACCACGAACGGCATTCAGAACTCGGTATGGACATTACGAGTTTCTGGTGATGTCTTTTGGTTTAACCAATGCACTTGCTGCACTCATGGATTTGATGAACAGGGTGTTTAAACCATTCTTAGACAAGTTTGTAGTGGTATTCATCGACGACATTCTAGTGTATTCCAAAACTCAAGAAGAACACGTGGAACACTTACGTTTGACATTGGAGACACTAAGAAAAGAAAAGCTGTACGCGAAATTCTCTAAATGCAAATTTTGGCTCGATCGTGTACAATTTTTGGGTCATGTTATTGACAAGGAAGGGATTTTAGTGGATCCATCGAAAGTGGAAGCTGTAATCAATTGGGAACAACCAAGAATACTGTCAGAAGTGAGGAGTTTCTTGGGATTGGCTGGTTATTATAGAAGATTTATTCAAGATTTTTCTAAGATAGCCACTCCGTTAACAAATTTGACAAGGAAAGCTGTAAAATTCGTGTGGACGGAGAAATGTGAAGAAAGTTTTCAAGATTTAAAGAAGAAGCTGAGTGTAGCACCTGTGTTGACGTTACCAGACAATACAGGAAATTTTGTGGTGTATAGTGATGCCTCACACAAAGGGTTGGGTTATGTTCTTATGCAGAATGGCAAAGTTATTGCGTATGCATCAAGACAATTGAAAGATTATGAGAAAGGGTATCCGACTCATGATTTGGAATTGGCTGCAGTTGTGTTTGCTCTGAAGATATGGAGACACTATCTTTATGGAGAGAAATGTGATATCTACACAGACCACAAAAGTATGAAGTATATTTTCACTCAAAAAGATTTGAACATGCGTCAGAGAAGGTGGATAGAACTGATAAAAGATTACGATTGTGATATCTTTTATCATCCGGGAAAAGCGAATGTGGTAGCTGATGCTTTAAGCAGGAAAGGTAGGGAGAAGTTGATGCTGATTACAACTCAGGAGGAGCTCATTTCAGCAATGACAAAACTGGAGTTGGAGATCAAATTTCCAAAGGAATCTGACGAACAATTATTTCAGATAGAAGCTGGTCCAACTTTAATGGACAAAGTGAAGAGTGCCCAACTACAAGACGAAGAGTGTGCAAAAATCAAAGAGAATTTGATTGAAGGCGGTGATGTAAAATACAAGATCGACACCGAAGGGTTACTACGGTTTGAGGGAAGGATCTGGGTTCCAGCAACACCAGAACTGAAAGAAGAAATTTTAATCGAAGCTCATAGCTCAAAATATTCAATTCATCCAGGGAGCACGAAAATGTATTAAGATTTGCGCCGACATTTTTGGTGGCCAAATATGAAAAGGGACATCGCAGAATGTGTAGCGAAGTGCTTAACATGCCAGAGAGTAAAGACCGAACATCAAAGACCTAGTGGGTTACTTCAACCGTTGGAAATACCAGAATGGAAGTGGGAACACATCACGATGGATTTTGTGGTGGGTCTTCCAACTACTCAAAGAGGATGCGATACGATTTGGGTGATAGTGGACAGACTGACGAAGTCAGCGCACTTTTTACCAATAAAGATTAGGTTCAGTCTTGATCAGTTGGCAAGATTGTACATTAAGGAAATCGTTTCGAGACATGGTGTGCCAGTATCAATAGTATCTGATAGAGATCTGCGGTTTACATCGAATTTTTGGAAGAGACTACAAGAATGCATGGGGACTCAATTGCGAATGAGTACGGCTTATAATCCACAAACAGATGGCCAAAGCGAAAGAACGATTCAGACATTGGAGGATATGCTGAGAGCATGCGTCATGGATTTTAAAGGAAGCTGGGAAGATCAACTACCATTGGTGGAATTTGCTTACAACAACAGTTATCACGCTAGCATCGGCATGCCACCTTACGAAGCATTGTACGGCAGAAAGTGCAGAACTCCACTGTGCTGGGATAAAGTCGGTGAACGCCAACTGTTAGGACCAGAACTGGTAGAACAAACTGCTGAAGTTATCAAACTCATCAGAACAAGGTTGGTAGCAGCTCATGTAAGACCCCAAATTATTAATAAATGAAATTTAATTTCCTCTATTTATTATTCTGAAATTGTAAGGGTTGATTTGATTAATGTGGTTAGTTATGGGTAAAATGCGCAAATATTTCAAATAAGCAAGTGGTCCTAAAATATTCATTGTTGTCGGGGAATATTTGCTTGGTCGTGGAATATTCTTGTTGTCGGGGAATATTCGTACGACGGCGCAACCTTGTGTGGGCCCCATAATGGAAAGCGATTGGATGAAGAAAACGACAAAAACAAGTTGTTTATAAATAACGGCGTAGTTGTTACTGTTAATACTGTTAGAATACCCGGTGGTTAAAACACAGTAATAAGCGTTGTTGCACAGTAGCACACTGTATTGCACCAATTATTGATTCTTACGTAAGAAGGCACTACTCAATAATTGTTACAGTAATTACTGTTCAATATTATATTTTATTGATTCAATAATTGATTTGTTGATATTTTATATTACTGTTGTTTTAATAATTGTCACTACACAGTATTTTCTATTATCGGAACAATAATTCATATTATCTGAATAATATTATTAGATAACATTATTGGCAATGTCTAGAAAGTTCTGTCTAAGCAGAGGTTTGGTCATCTAATTGCGCGCCAATAAGGAGGGATCCTTATTGGAAAGCCCCCTCTTTCCTAGGAACGGCCTGGTTGCCAGTACTGTGATTCTGTAATATTATTTGTGTATAATTAATTATTAATTTATATGATGAGAAAAATATTAATTTTATGTGGATATAGATGGAAAAATTTTTTAATGTGACAATTGTTGAAAATTAATATTTTATCTTTTTCTGATAAAATAATTCATTTAAATATATTATTTTAATAATATATTGATGGTGATATTTTTACAATAAATGTGGGATATATGAGTATATGAGGAGGAAGAGTATTTTTGTGGCATTAAATGATTAACACATGTTTTGTGTGTTGGTGGACACAATTCTTGACCGAAAATTTATTATTGACTGTAAAATCGTCCGTTTGTGGATTTCGGTCAATTTCTGTTTGGGATTTGGAAAAACTTTCTTCTGCAAAGTTGTAGAGAATTGAATTTCCTATAAAAATTCGCGAGATTTGAATTTTATGAATAAAGAGCTATTTATTATGAATTATTGAAGTTCTGAAGTTCCGAAATAACTGATTTTTGGAAGTTTTAATTATTATTTTAAGAAATACGTTTTTTTTCAATTGAGGGGCATGTGTTAAATGGTTGAAATCAGCTGGTGGTGTGCTTAGAAATTTTATTTATAAATAATATTATTATATTCAATTTTCTGCTTTGGTGTTCTAAGCATTTTCCTATAAATAGGGTGGTTAGGTTAAAATTGAAAATCACACCAGAAACACAAATTTCTCTCTATTTCTCTCTCTATATCGAGCGTATTCTTGTGAGTATTTGATACTTTGAGTGTTGTTATACGGTGCAAGTTTCCTTCAGCACTATATCTAGTATTCCAGTCAGAAGTATCGTCTTTCCGAGGTAAGGGATGTTATTTCTTCTTAAATGATATTATTTTCTTCAATATCATTATGCAGAAGTATTGATCTGAACTTTTTATCAAATTTGGAACTTTTCATGTCGGGGTTACTATTCACGAGTTACTATTCACGAGTTGCTATTCACCAAAAAATGAAATTTTCTTCTTTTTGTCCAAATATCTATTCTGGATACTAGCTTTGATTGTATCCATGTTTTGATCATTCTTGAATTTTACTTCACTATGATTATTTAAAAGGTATATTTGGACATGGATAAATCGAAATACGAATCCTTAATATTTATTATTTTGTTTCACTGGATTCGTTTCCTTAAAAATATTTTTCATCATCCTCAGTCCTAAATGATGATATAAATGAATATCTTTGGCCTGTAGTGCAAAGATGAATGATTTCTGATGAATATCTTTGGCCCGTAGTGCAAAGATGAACAGGTGTTGAGGTGAACATGACCAACTGATGAATATCTTTGGCCTGTAGTGCAAAGATGACAATTTGATTCAAGATATTTATTGATTGATGTTACAGGGATAAAATATTGATGATGGGCTTTTAAATTAATAGATAATCGTAGATTTCATTCTCTACATAACTCTTCTATGAATTATTATTTTCCGCTGCGAATATTGATTTAAAACTTGTTGTCTATTGTATTCTATTAAATTTTTTCCAGTTGAAGACTAACGATAATTTGTTGTATATTATCTTAGTCATAATATTCTTTACTGGGCTAGTTAAGCTCACCGTTTTCCTTGTTGTTCCATTTTCTTCTCAGGAGGCGAGAATGTAGCAAGTACTAGTCGGGGTGTGGAATGATGGTTCAAGGCAGTTGTTTTAGTAGTCCTCACTATTTTGTAAAATAGTGTATCAATAAGTATAATGAGTTCTTAATTGAGTATGAATACTGTCTAGATGACAATATTTGTATTTAAATTCACAGTATATGTGTTGTCGTATTTTGCACGACAATTGTAATAATAAAGTTGTAATTATTTTCTGTACCATGTATTTGGCGACTCAGAATGGGTTGGATGGATTGGACCTATTTTGGGGGTGTCACAGCTCAAGACAGACAGAAAAAGTATGCTGATCAACACAGACAAGATCATGCATTTGACGTAGGAACTTTTGTATTCCTAAAAGTTTCTCCCTGGAAGGGAAAAATTCGTTTCGGTAAGAAGGGAAAACTAAGCCCGAGGTTTATTGGACCATTTGAAGTGCTGCGAAGAATGGGAGAAGTGGCTTACGAGGTAGCTCTACCTCCAGGGTTGGAAAACATTCATAATGTTTTTCACATTTCTGTGTTACGACCATATAAACCCGACTACAAGCATGTGATCGAGTATGAACCGTTGCAGTTCGAGAAAGATTTATCTTATGAAGAGGTTCCTATCTAGATAGTAGACAGGAAAGAACAAGTGCTCAGGAATAAGGTGATACCTTATGTGAAGGTGATTTGGAGGAACCACAACGCTGAAGAGGCTACGTGGGAAGTCGAAGAGAAAATGATGAAAGATTACCCTGAGTTATTTGTTTAATCCGTGTCTTCGATTCTGGGGACAGAATCTTTGTAAGTAGGAAAAAATGTAACGAATGATTTGTTTGAATTGTGATTCTGAGGACAGAATCCTTGTAAGGAGGGAATGATGTAACATTCTATAATTTTAAATTGTTATAATAAATATTTATTAATTTATATAAATATTTAATGGATATGTTTATTGATTGAATAATTAATTGTTTAATATGAGTGATGTAGTTTATTTAATTATTTGTTGAATAAATAATTAAATAGTAGATATTAAATATTTATTGGCAATATTAAATATTTATCGAATTATGGCAATTGGAATTGATGTGATTTAATTAATTATTTGTTGTGTAATTAATTAAGGAGCTAAATAAATTAGTTGTTATGAGATTTATAATAATTAATTTAATTAATAAGCTTGAGAGCTTATAGTGGTTTTAAATAAATAATAATATTTTAAATGAGAAATTGTAGTTTAAAATATTAGTTGGTTAAATGAAATTATAATTATAAAAGAAATTATAATTATTTATGTGTTAAAGTAATTTAATAGATTAATGTTTTAATTGATTTATTTAATTAAATGAATGTGTGATTAATAACCTTATTATAAAGGGGTTATTAAAATAAATTAAAAGAGTTTAATTTAGTTTTGCCAAACATACCTTATTGTATAATAAGTCTTTAATCTATTAGGATTTTAGCAAACAAGATATAAGGATTAATCTATTATGTTTTAATTCAATTTACCAAACAAGGAGTAAGGATTAATAGATTATTTTTATTTAGACTAGCCAAACAAGCCTTTTGGCTTTTAAATTTTAAAACTCCTATAACTGATATATTTATATCAGTACTTATATTATATCATTAATATATGTTATTATTATTATTACGTTATAATGTTATACGTAAGATAGAAGAGAGAGAAAGGAGAAAAAGCGAAAACTCAGAGGAAGAAGAAGAAGAAAAGAAGAAAAAATAAGAAGAAACTAGAGAGAATTGAGAGTTTTTATAGGTTCTGGAGAAAAGCTTGATAATCAAAGAGTTAGAGTCATCATCTTCTTCATAATCCAAGGTAGGCCGTCTTTTCTTTTGTAAAACTCTAAAATTTTTCTTCTTCCCAAAAAGTCTCTGTGAAAAATTTTATAAACGAAATTTTGTTGTTATGATTATAATTTTGTATGATTATCAATTGTATATGTGTTTCATGAATTATTCATGATCATAGAGAAATTAATTCATGTAAGTATGTAATTTATGAAGAAAATATTTTTTTTACAGAGAGTTTTTATGTATGAATATGACTTTAGTTAAAATAGAAATTAAGGTCTAATTGGTTGTGGTATTGATAAATTGATTGTTAGAATTGCTAGAGTATGTAGAATCATAATCGTGATGTTTGGAAATTTCTATTTTGATTTAATAACAAAGTCACAGTGTTGATTTTCATTAAAAATTGTCAACAATGGAGTTTTGCCAAAAATATTGAAATCGGGTGTTGTAAATTTGATGTTGTGTTATTTAGATGACTAGAAACGCGTTAGAAAATATTAGATTATGTTTATGTAAACCTATTTACTCATTGGGTAGCTTGGTATGGTTGTTAGAAAGGAGTTTGGAGGCTAATTTGGCTTTTCGTAGTGTTCTAGAGCTAAAATCGCATAATCGCAGCAGTGACCCCCGCCCCGGCGGGCCCCCTAGTGCAAAAACCCCCGCCCCGGCGGGGGGGTGTTCTGTCAAGCCAAAATTTTGAAAAAAAAAACTGACTTGACATAGTTTACTAAAATGAGTATAACTTTTTCATAAGAACTCTGATTGAGGAAATTCAAGATGATTCGGAAAGAGGACGAGTAGACCTACAACTTTCATTTTTTAAGTTTTTTAATTTGAGGTATGTAACAGTAGTCAAAATGGCCATATTTAGGACTGTTGTGTATTTAGAGGCCATCGGAAGGCGTCGGAATGTGCAGATGCAAGTGCAATCCTTTGTGTATTAGTATAACCTAATGATAACATGTTAGACATGTAATAGGATGTTGTATCAAGTTGTTAATGTGTGTATAGTGTAATGGCATGATCACTTAAGTAGTTATAATAAAGCTAAATAGTGATGTTCATGAAAAGATGCGATTTTGTTAGTAAGCTATATGAATCTAATGTTAGTATAACTAATGTGTATTGTCAATACATATGATATGTGTAGGACCTTTGGTGAACGTGAGTAGTGATTGTTTAACCTACACGATGAATTTATTAGTTATGTGTTAATGACTAACTATGTCACGATGACATATGTATATAGGATATGTGAATTTCTTATTATTTAGCTTCTGAAAATCCTCCTCAATTGCTTGTTTAGACTCCCCAAAACTCCAGAATACTACCACACTATCTATCACTCTCAAATTCTCTCCATGTTTACTCACTTGGTGGATTTTTCTTTAAAAAAAAGATGTTTGAGTGATGTGTGTATATGTATAGCTTGATAGAGTCATTTGATTCCCATAACCCCCAACTCCCATAACCCGCAACTCTATTTATTAGTTATTCACAATACTTAAAAATACAATAATTTAGTTAATTAATAGGAAGAATGTGGGAGTTAAAGAAAATGAAAGGATTTTGGTTTTAAGGAATAAAACAAAGTATTCCCACCTTAGCTATTATGTAATATACATATACTCCCTCCTTTGTCCCAATTCGTGAGTCACAAGGGTTCCACCAGCTGCTGACTTGTTTAAATAAAACATTATAATAATCAATTAATCAATTAATAAATTACTTTGACCATTTTGTCCTTCGTAGCCGAACGTTACGAAACTTATATTGATTCTTACTAAAGTCGACGTTCCGAATGTCATGGGACTATTCATTTAGTCAAATTCACCTCTGAAATATGTAGTTGACTTTTTCCTCAAAAAAGTCATCTGGTTAACTTTGACCAAGAAGTCAACCGTTACACTTTTTCGTGATTACAGTCTATCCTAACTAATTTCCACGTTCCGTACTCGAATACGCAGTCCGCGTCTCTAAATTCCGCTCCGAACTCCATCTCATGATTTAATACCATCATACGTAATAAATAGAATAATTCCCTACTTAATCAATTTAAATAGTTAGATAAAACTAAACCAACCATCTAAATACATCTCATCACATATCTTGAAATAACACATATATGTACAACACATATACATCCAATAAATGAAATCACCCAAAAGTTTCATATAAATTCGTTTATTAATAATTCTTAAATTACATAAAAAATCTCGGATATTACATTCACCCTCCCTTATAAGGATTCCGTCCCCGGAATTAGAACTGGCAAATGGGCCCAAAGCCCGCGGGCCGACCCGGCCTCCCCACCAAACACTGGGCTTTGGGCCGCATTTTTCCAGCCCATCAAAACCCAGACCTTTTTGGCCCGACCCATTTTTGGCCCGGTCCGCGGGCCTCCGGCCTGCCCACGTGGCCCATGAACTTTTTTTTATTTAAATAAAATGTTACTACTTGTGGGTTGTGAGGCTTGAACACAAGACTTGTAAGTAAATAAATAAGAGTTCAAACCAACTGAGCTACAACAACTATTTGTTTTTAATGCAATCTTCAATATATTTTAACTATAATTGAAAACTATAATTAAGATATGTAGTTAATGTAGGTAATTAATTAATAATACTAATTTATAATACTATTAAAATTTTAACTGATTGAGATATGTAATTAATATAGGTAATTAATTAATCGTGTTTGTTTGCATTATTGTTTATTATTAATTATTTTATTATTTTTAATATTTATTATTATTACTATTTCTGGTGTAGCAAAGAGTTTGCAAAAAAAAATTAAAGGGAGAAGCCCGCGGGCCGGGCCGGGTCGGCCCGCCACGGGCCTCATATTTTCAACCCACCAAAACCTAGGCCTTTTTGGCCCTGCCCGCGCCCGGCCGGGCCCGCCCCGCCCGTTTGCCAAGTCTACCCAGAATCATTACACATCAAACAAAAAGATTAAGGTAATTTTTTATTATTATATCCTCGAGTTCCCACGTAGCCTCATTGGCGTTGTGGTTCCTCCATACTACCTTAACAGAAGGTATTATCTTATTTCTTAACACTTGTTCTTTTCTATCGATTATCTGCACTAGGACCTCTTCATAGGTTAAGTCCTTTTCAAATTGAATAGGTCCATACTCTATGACATGCTTGTAATACTGCTTATAGGGTCGTAGGACTGAAACATGGAACACGTTGTGTATATGTTCTAACTCCGGAGGTAAAACTATTTCATAAGCTACCTCAACCACTCGCCTCAACACTTCGAAGGGTCCTATGAATCTGGGACTAAGTTTTACCATCTTCCCAAATCTCATTTTCCCTTTCAAAGGTGACACTTTCAAAAACACATAAGTGTCGACGTCGAAGTCTCATTGTTGCCGATGTTGATCTGCATATTTTTTCTGTCGATCCTGAGCTGTCACTAGCTTCGCTCGTATTGTTTTGATCACATCTGCAGTTTGTTGCACCAATTTTGGCCCTAGCAATTGTCGTTCTCCCACTTCATCACAGCACAATGGCGTTCTACATTTCCTTCGATATAAAGCTTCATAAGGTGGCATACCGATGCTCGCGTGATAACTGTTATTGTACTCAAATTCCACCAACGGTAGGTGGTTATCCCAGCTCCCTTTGAAACCCATAACACATGCTCTCAGCATGTACTCTAACGTTTGACTAGTTTTCTCGCTCTGCCCATCTGTTTGAGGATGATACGCCATTCTCAACCTCAGTTGCGTTCCCATGCGTTCTTGAAAACTTTTCCAGAAATTTGTTGTGAACTGCGGATCACGATCTGACACAATTGATACAGGTACCCCAGGCTTGGAAATAATCTCTTTGATGTAATGCTTTACCAACTGATCCAAGGTATATCTGATCTTGATTGGCAAGAAATGCGCTGACTTGGTCAATCGATCAACGATCACCCATATTGCATCGTAACCCTTCTATATAGTTGCAAGTCCTACCACAAAGTCCATCGTGATATGCTCCCACTTCCATTCTAGAATTTCTAATGGTTGAAGTAACCCGCTCAGTTTCTGCTGTTCCGTTTTAAGTCGCTGGCATGTTAAACACTTGCTGACGTACCCTGCGACTTCTCTCTTCATATTGGGCCACCAATAATGTTGGCGAAGATCCTGATACATCTTTATACTTCCCGAGTGGATTGAGTAACTTGAGCTATGAGCTTCCTGCAAGATTTCTTCCTTTAATTTAGACACCGCTATACACAAATTCTCTTCTCAAATCTTAATAGTCCATCACCACCCATACTGATTTTAAGCTCTGCTCCATCTAAAATTCCTTTCCTCACCTTCTCGCATTCCTCATCGCCGCCTTGTGCTTCCTTGATTTTATCCAATAGAGTCGAATGAGCCTCCATTGCGAATAATTTTCCATTTGGCTCCCTCAAACTTTTTATCTCGAGTACCAATCTAGCCATCTCCTTAATTAACTCCTTTTGAGATGTTAGCATTACCAACCTACCACTGCCTTTTCTACTTAGCGCATCTGCTACCACGTTAGCTTTTCCCATATGATATAAGATGTCGCAATCATAATCCTTTTTAAGCTCCAACCATCTTCTCTATCTCATTTTCAACTCCTTCTGCGTGAAGATATACTTCAGACTTTCATGGTCCATTTATATTTCACACCTTACACTATATAAATAGTGCCTCCATATCTTTAGGGCAAATACTACTGCCGCCAATTCCAGGTCATGGGTAGGATATCCCTTCTTATAATCCTCAATTGACGCGACGCATGCGCAATAACTTTACCATGTTTCATAAGCACACAGCCAAGTTCTTTGTGTGACGGATCACTAAAAATCACGAAGTCACCTGTATCGTCAGGTAAAGACAACACTGGTGCTTCACTCAGTCTTTTCTTGAGTTCCTTAAAACTCTCTTCACACTTCTCCGTCTAGACAAATTTTACCGACTTCTTCGTTAAATTCGTCAACGTTCCCGCTATCTTTGAAAAATCTTGGATAAACCGTCTATAATAGCCTGCTAGTCCAAAGAAACTTCTTACTTTGGTCGGTGACTTTGGTTGCTCCCAATTGTGAACCACTTCCACCTTCGCTGGATCCACAAAAATTCCGTCCTTGTCGATCACGTGACCCAGAAATTGAACTTTCTCCAACCAAAACTTACACTTTGAGAATTTTGCGTATAACTTGTTCTTCCTCAACGCCCTCAATACTACCCTTAAATGTTCAGCATGATCTTCCCGAGTATTGGAATAGATCAGGATATCATCTATGAACACAACTACAAATTTATCTAAGTATTGCTTGAATACCCGATTCATCATGTCCATAAATGTTGCTGGCACATTTGTTAACCCGAACGACATCACTAGGAACTCGTAGTGACCGTAACGAGTCCTGAACGATGTCTTAGGTACATCCTCCTTCCTCACCTTTAACTGGTGATATCCTGCCCTCAAGTCAATTTTGGAAATATATTTCGCTCCCTTCAACTGATCAAACAGATCATCTATCCTAGGTAATGGGTACTTGTTCTTAATCGTCACCTTATTCAACTCTCGATAGTCGATACATAGTCTCATCGATCTGTCATTCTTTTTCACAAATAAAATCGGTGCTCCCCATGGAGACACATTCGGTTGAATATACTTCCTATCCAATAACTCCTGCAACTGTACCATCAACTCCTTCATTTCTGCCGGTGCCATTCTATAAGGGGCTTTTGAAATCAGTGTCGTTCCTGATACTAAATCTATAACGAATTCGACCTCCCGATCTGGCAGAAGTCCTGGCAATTCCTCCAGAAATACATCCGAAAATTCATTCACTACTAGTATCTGTTCCATCTCTATCCCTAATTTCTGTATATCGATGATATGGGCCAAATATCCTACACATCCCTTTCTTAGTAACTTCCTCGCTTGCATCATCGTCAGACAACTTAAGTGTCTCGACGACCTACTTCCATAGAATGCTACCTTAGACTGATTTGGAGTCCTAAGGTTTATACACTTCTTCTAGAAATCTATCATCGGTTCATGGTTAAATAACCAATCCATTCCTATAATTACATCAAATTCTCCTAATTGAATTGGGATTAAATCCACAGGTAACTTATATTCTCTACTGTTTACAACACAATTCCTATAGACATGGCTAACGGGAATTATTTCCTTATTAGCAACTTCTATGTTCATAGGATATTCTAATTCTTCTTGGGGTAAGTTTAACCTTTGGGAGAATTCATGCGATACGAAGGAACAAGTAGCACCCAAATCAAATAATATGTAAACAGATATATCATTGATCGGAATGTCCTTGGATGCGACTGCATCCTGAACCGTCATGTTGAAAGTCCTAGCTGTGGGTCGATTCTGAGTTAGTGGTCCATTAATCGTGAGATTTCCACCGGTTGGTCCCTTTCCTCCATTTCCTCCTGTTGAGTTCTTCTTTGGGCAATTCCTCGCTTAATGATCCAATGCTCCACAGTTAAAACATCCATTTCTCTTTGGTGCAGAGCAATTGGGAGAGATGTGCCCCTCTTGCCCGCAGTTGAAGCAGACATTCTTCCCTTTTAGACATGCCCCCGAGTGATTTTCTCCCACACTCCTTGCATGCCTCAGTTCTCTTCTTTACTTCCCCTGGTTTTCCCCCAGAGTTTCCCGAATTGAAATTGTTGCTGCTACTTTTGTTATTGTTCCACTTCCTCTTGTTTTCACCACTACTGCTGCTACCTTCCCCACGATTCCCTCATTCATTCTTTTTTTTTCTTCTTATTAAATTTTATTAGGGCCTCACTTCCGCCCTCAGCAATTATAACTTTCTCCAGGAGAGTCGCGAAGCTATTCGTCTGTAACACCGAGAGTCTGCTATATAGCCATGGTTTGAGACCCTGCTCAAACCTCCTTATGTCTTCTTGCTTCAGCTCTAGGAATCGCATCTTCATGTGACTCTACATACTAAACGGAAAATAGTTCTCGAAAAAGATTTTCTTAAACTCTTCCCAGGGTATCACACCTTCTCCTGCTCTGGTCTAGTTTGCCTCCCACCAGAAGTTAGCTTCACCCTTCAGCATGTAAGTGGCGAAGATTGTTTTCTGATCGTCACCTATTCGGGCGATAACGAATGCCTTTTTGATTTTCTTGACCCAAGTTTGAGCTTCGATGGGTTCAGTGGTTCCTTTGAACTCAGGGGGTCCCGCGCTCTTGAAGTTCTTAAAGTGTGCCACTTGGGCCATTAGAGGGTTATTGGCATTCGGGGTTCGATTCTGAAGTGCCCCCACTAACATATCTACAAACTGTTGCATAGGGTTCGGTGGATCCCCAACATTACCGTCTGACCCCTTGGTTGTTTGACGACGTCTTCCTCTAGCCATCTATCTATTTAAAATGAACTTAATGTTATTATCTTGCTACTTAATCTACAGAATATATCATTCATAAGAAGAGAACTTAATCATCACATCACATACTTAAATAAAAGCACATTTATTTATAAACATAACACCCAAGGTATTTCATTGTCTTATGGCATTAAGCCATTTACATCACTTAAACCAAAGTACTTGGTAAAAACCAAAACCAAGTTTTATTTCATAGCTAAGCATTCTAAACGTTAATAGTAAAAGTTCATCACGAATAAACTAAAGATCCCACCTAATGGCGTCTTTGTGTTCTTCATCCTCCATCTCTAGCACCAGCCCATGGCTTATGGTATGTCTAGACTGGTACTCCTCACGTGGAAAGTGAAACACCTTATGCTGGAACATCCCATGTGCTGACTTAAATGCGTACTTCATCATGTCCATCCTAACCTTCTTATCTCTCACTTCACCTTCTAACTCACCTGTTAGCTTCTCGGCTCGAACACGGTCTCTCTTCCCATTTCCCCAGAATGTAGTAATAATCTACTTGTCAGTTCGGAGACTCTGAATCCTCGACTCTAACCCATTAATGGTATGCCCCAAGTGGGTCCTAATAGCTTCTTTCGCTTGTCAGCCAGATCCTCGTTCCTAATTATCAGGTGGTGCACCAATGCCTCAAGCAATACTGCAGCCTGTTGCTCCCCCTGATACAGCTCCTTCAACTTATGGACCTTGTCGCCCAACTCCGTAATCATATCCATCAACTTATCCAACAAAGTATCCTCAGGTGCTTCTTCGGAGTCCTCCCCAGGCTCCTCTCCCACATCACGATACTCCTCTGGGTCTGAATCAGCTGATGCCCCAGTTATAGGCTCAAGTACGGCTGTCACTAACTGCTCACTCACAACGTGGATATCACTAACCTCCTCTTCTCTTGACATCCTTCAAACAAGACAAAATAACTCGGTTAGTAGTTTAAGATAGGTGTTTTTATTTTTAAAAAAATAGATTTGACACAACCCCTAGAACTCTATGTGAGTTCATCTCCTTATTTTCTCCACTAACTTCCCTAAGGTTATAGTATAAGGTTTATTACCTATTACTCTGATACCAACCTTTGACGCCCCCAAATCCGTGTAACATCGATTACAAGACATGGAGCTCACGATACAACATACATCATCATCTATCTAAGTAACTCTAATAATAATAATAATAATAATAATAACTATTACATACTTATTCAAAATAAAGTCCCAAGTCTTTACAACCTTTAATAAACTGAAACTTAAACTTAGTGTTTATCGCAACATTACATCATATGCAGAAATATACTTATTACATAAATAACTCTTATCATTTCATCTTAGACTTTCCCTTGTCCTTGCCTGAGCCCTCAGCGTTATAAGCCTTAACTGAAAGGTTTAAGCAAGAATGAGCACAAATTGCCCAGCAAGTTTATAAAGTAGTTTGAGAACATACATCAGAAGTAAAAGCATTAGTATGAATATTTCTCAACAGTTGAAATAAATATCAAGAGATAAACTAGAATATCAAGATAAGAGTTCTGGAATTCTCAATAGCATACTAAGGGGTGTTAAATACCATAAACATTACTTTGTTTTATCGAAAACCATCAGACGGTTTAACAATCAAATAGATTGTAAACAGTCTCTGCAAGTACTCAGATGATCAGCCTATCGTACCCTACATTGTGCACAAGTATAAAGTTTAAACGCATAAGCGTAAATGGGACTATATGCCCGACATCAGTTACCCTGTTATCCGGTTTGTTCAACTTAGTTTCATGCGAGATCGCACCAAGGCAATTTGGATTGGTAGACTTAAATAGCTATAATTAATTTGAAATAGTTCAAATAATACAACATTTCACATCTATAATATCTAACCGAAACAAATGGCCAGATCGCATTCTTGAAAGTAGTTCATAAATAATTAAGAACTTTAAGGCATACACAACTGAATTAATAACTGAGTAATCATCAATAGAACTTGCACTATATATAAATTTGTACAAGTTATAACTTGCAATATAAGAGACTTGTACACAATGATAACTTGTACAAGTTAAGGGATCTTACATTCAATGCAATGGAGTGAATAAAGTTAGAAAACTTGCCTGATACGTCTTCTACAATTACGGCTATCTACTAGCCCTTCACGTAACCTATTCACATATGTCACGTTAAGCAATTTGGTTTTTGAACACCACTTTGAAGTGCAATGGTTTCCTTTTATTTTAATAAGACGATTAAACTCACACGTATTCAAAACCAAAACCTCCATAAAAAATCTGCATAAAATATGCTTAAGGGTCTCAAGTCGAAAAACCTCATTTTCCATAATTATAACATCACATATTTAATTAAACTCATTTATCCATATAACATTATTTATATGAAAAATTCCAAATCAGTCTAAAAAATATTTCATTTTTGGGATTTTGTAGAATATAGTCCCACACTAAACATATATTTTCCCCGAAATTTTTAAAATCCATCTACTATTTTTAAATAGTCCATAATAGCCAAATATTCTCAGATTTTTCATAAATCAAAATTAGATCCAAAAATTCTGAAATTTTCAGGGTTAACTCCTGTTATATACATGTACTTCCAGTAAACATTTCGTAATTTTTGGACTTATACACAGAGAGTTATTTGAGTATCTTTTCAAATAGTATCCTTAGCCGTAAAATCCATAACTCTCAAACCATATGGCCAAAAATTCTCTATTTTTTACAGGACATTCATACCTTCTTATATTAATACTCCAAATTTTTCTAGAATTTTTAAAGTATAAAACAGTTGATGAAAATGCCCCCGAGACAGACTGATCCAAACAGTCCCAAGAAAGACATCAAATTTTTGTTTCTTGCAGCCACTTTTGCGATTTTATTCCCACTAATCCACAGATGATATGACCATGATACTTGGACACAATAAACTTCATACAACAAGGTATTATACAAAAATATAACATTCATGAAACTGGCATGCTAAGAACACAAACCAACTGCATAGAAATACGTGCCAGCACTAGTTCTATACTTAGAAAAAATCTGGAAATTCCAGATTTTCTGCAGATTTTGTTATGAACATGCTTGCTTACGATTTTCATAACTTACTCATTATAACTCCGATTCTAACAAAATTTGGGCTCGATTAGACTTCACACTACATACTATTTTATAAAATTATTACATATGTTAATCGAGTCATATAAACCACGAATCCAAGGCTCCGAAAAAATATCACAGATTACACTTTTTAACCAACTTTGACAGAAATCATGATTTTGATTCTAGCATGCATAAATTCGATTCCTACTGTCCAGATCCCATCGACTAACGTATATGAACATGTTACAACAAACAAACTCACTAAATTACCATGATTTGAATAAATTAGCAACTAAGAGGCATTTTCTAGCTATTTCCCCTGAAAACATATAGAAGTTTATGGGTTTCTTACTTGATGTGAATTTCTTATTATTTAGCTTCTGAAAATCCTCCTCACTTGCTTGTTTACACTACCCAAAACTTCATAATACTACCACACTATCTATCACTCTCAAATTCTCTCCATGTTTACTCACTTGGTGGAATTTTCTTTAAAAAAAAGATGTTTGAGTGATGTGTATATATGTATAGCTTGATAGAGTCATTTGATTCCTATAACTCCCAACTCCCATAACCCCGAACTCTAATTATTAGTTACTGACAATACTTAATAATACAATAATTTAGTTAATTAATAGGAAGAATGTGGGAGTTAGAGAAAATGAAAGGATTTTGGTTTTAAGGAATAAAATAAAGTATTCCCACCTTAGCTATTATGTAATATACGTATACTCCCTCCCTTGTCCCAATCCGTGAGTCACAATGGTTCCACCAGCTGCTGACTTGTTTAAATAAAATATTATAATAATCAATTAATCAATTAATAAACTACTTTGACCATTTTACCCTTCGTAGCCGAACTTTGCGAAACTTATACCGATTCTTACTAAAGTCAACATTCCAGATGTCATGGGACTATCCGTTTAGTCAAATTCACCTCTGAAATTCGTAGTTTACTTTTTCCTCGAAAAAGTCAACTAGTTGACTTTGGCCAAAAAGTCAACTGTGACACTTTTTCGTGATTACAGCCTATCATGACTAATTTCGACGTTTCGGACTCGAATACGTAGTCCGTGTCTCTAAATTCCGCTTCGAACTCCAACTCATGATTTAATAACATCCTACGTAATAAATAGAATAATTCCTTACTTAATCAATTTAAATAGTTAGATAAAACTAAACCAACCATTTAAATACATCTCATCACATATCTTGAAATAACACATATATGTACAACACATATACATCTAATAAATGAAATCACCCAAAAATTTCATATTAATTCGTTTATTGATAATTCTTAAATTACATAGAAAATCTCGGATATTACATGTAATCTTATAGAGAACTTGTGCTTTAAATCCTTTTTAATTGTAATTCACATAAAGATATAGTGGATTAGTTAATTAGGATATCTTACTTAATTCTATTATCTATGGATTTAAGTGAGTATGTGTATTATACATCGAGATGTGATTTTATCTGCTTTAGTGTTCTTGATTAATAATTTAAGATAGAAAATAATTGATGAGAAATGTGTTAACTTAAATGAAGCAATAAGTGAAGTTGTGATCTTAAATCTCCGTAATCTGATTTTTTAATCAGTGGTAATTAGAATTAGTGTAAATAAATAATTTAATTTATATAATTTGAAATTCATTCGTTTAAATAAGATTGAGTTGGTTACGGGTTAGTACTTGGTGATTTTTATTAAATAATTCCTTGTGGGAACGATACTCTACTTTCACTTTATTACTTGTTGACCACGTATACTTACGTGTTGTGCGTAATTAGATTTTACTCAACACATTCATCAACGTCTAAGTTATACAACCAATGTATACTTAGAACGTTCGTTCGACGCGAATACGATTCACGAGAATCGTTTACGTATTATTTGTTTACGTTGCTCGTCTCTTAATCATTCGTTCAACCTTTACCCAAAGTTTTAATCGCTTTCATTCGTTATTCATTACATGAACCCTATGTTCATTATTCTTTCTTAATATCGAAGTCATACAGTTCGTTGTATGCAAAGACCGATCGTTCATCGCAACCGCGTTGCGTTTAAATTCATTACATTCTTCTTCTTTTAATCCCGTTTAATCTTTCCGTTCAACCTTCATTAAAGGTTTAAATTCACTTGATTAAGTGTTATATTACGTGAACTACATGTGAATTATCTTTCCGTACACTTCCCCCAGGAGTTGAGTAGTTAAAAGCTCCTCGCTGGGCCTTACCCTGCACCGGCGCTGCGGCGCAAATTCCTTCCCTTCCTCTCGCGCTGCAGCGCCACTAACCAGTACCTTATTGCCTAGGCTGGCGCTGCGGCACCACCTCCCAAGGCTTAACTAGCGCTGCGGCGCCAGGCCTAAAACCTTGAAAAAATTGTCTAAGCCTTTTACATGCTTGAGTCGTTTACTTCATAATCTCATAACTTATTCGTTATAACTCAGAACGAGGTCATTCCAGAGTCATTCTCTTCCTTATCTTACATACTTCAACTTTCCTTGGACATAAATTCATTCTGAATCCATTAACTTGCCATTTAATTAGCTTAAATTCTATCCTTTATTCGTTTTACTCTATTAACGTTCTTCGTCCGTTCGTCCGTAATTCGGTCATCTGAACTCAGAACTCGTTCGTTCTTGAGTCCACGACTCACGTTTTCTATGTTATCTTACATTCTTATGAAATCCAACATATTCTGGTTCATTTACATACTTTCTATTTTTCATTCGTCTTTTACAAAATTTTGCCATAACTTCGTTATAGCTAAGTTTAATCCGTTCTTCATGAATGTTTCTACCATTCCTAACCAAGAAATAAGCAACTAACTTATACGCTATTGTTTTAAACTTGTCCATCAACAACAAGTTATACTACGATGGTTTTAAATTTGTCCATCAACAACGTTCTTCGTGTCCTTCGCGTTCTTCGTTCGTTCTTCATTTTTAATCGATATTTTAATTACGATTCCACTTTTCCTTAGAATTTGATGTTATAAAATACCATTCCTTACTAGTATCATCGAATCGTTCATATGATTCATTTGGATCGTTCTAAATTATTACGAAATTCATACTTCCTTAAGAAATTTATAAAATAATCTTCTAAATCTTATTTCTTCATTTTCTCATGATTTCAACCATATGAAACCATTCTTAACATCATTTACTTCTATTCTCATTAAGTTATATTTTTAACATAGAAAACTTAAAGAAAATTTACTTAGAAGTTATGTTTCGAATTACTTTTCTTCTTTAATCTTCCTCCGTTGGACAAAGCTTGCACTCGTGCTATCTTTTCCTCTTCATTTCTCATCTCACTCGAACTCTCTCAAGTGTTGGTGATTTTCAAAATCACCAACAAATGAGCTTAGGCTTTCTTATATAAAAAACCAAGGTTAGGAGCAAAATAGTCATTTTGCCCCTTAAATCATTATCCCCACCTCCTTAGTTAACCTCCTTACTATTCACGAAGCTTCTCTTGGATGCTTCGTGCTTCTGTATTGCGGAATTCGTTCGACACTTTTAAAAACTACAATTCTCGAAATCTAAATATTTTTGGATATTTCGTCTTTCCTTTGCAGATTAACTTTTACGCATCCTTCGGAACTCTGACAAATTGAAAAATACTTTTTGATGATAAGCGTTTTCCTTCACGTTTTCCCCAAATGTAGTTAAACGAATGAAAAGTACATAACAATTCTTTTCGTCATTTTTATTTCGTCCGATTTCTGCACGTTTTTCGAGAAAAGTTTTTATCGACTTACTTAACTTTTCACAATATATTATCGTCAAATCATTCGACGGAATGTCATTTCGACAAATTGAACTCTCAAAAAGGATTGGGTTATTCAAACCCTAACCCTTAGGTTTCGTCGGGTGAATAATGCCTATTTCGTCTTTTTCTTCGGAAATAGTTTTATTCCCGAATTTTTTTATTTTCGTCTTGAAAATTCTGACTCGTTTAGTATAACTCGTAGCCAAAATCCTCCCATATTATAATCATCCTAGGTTATAGAACGATTAATAAACACATAGCACATAATATTATTAATAAAAATTCATTTTATTTAATAACTAATTCTTTAAACTTAAATTCTGGATAATCCAATTTTTCTTGGGTTGTCACACTTCCCCACTTATAAAAATTTCGTCCTCGAAAATTCTTAAAACCACACCCATACCCGGGTGCTTTATTCCTACAACCTCTAACAAAGGTTTAATCTCAACTCATCCTTCTCACAAGGATCATCTGTTGACATAATCGTCATTAGTTAAACCTTACGCTTAACTATACTTTCAATATTTTGGGTCATCACATTCACCCCTTCTTCACTGAATTTTGTTCTCAAAATTTTAGCTTACTATTCTTCTCAACTTCTCTTCAAAGAAGTTCATCTCTTTCAAACATTCCCTAACCTTCATAACTTATCAAGAATCATGAAGTAGAAGGAATAACGAGGAATATAAAGATTCCTTTAAAACATTTCATACTTTTGCTGAGGGGTCAAATCGACCATGAACTCTTACTAGGTTTAACAACATTTCGCCGTAAATGTGATGCCCCAAAAATAGGTATACATCACCCATTATGAGTCGCCAAATACATGGTACTGAATACAAGTAGAAACTTAAATATACAACATGAGCTGTGAGTTTTAATACAAATATTGTCTTCTAGACAGTATTAAAACTCAAAATAAGTCCTCAATTTATTATCACACTATTTTACAGAATAGTGAGGACTACTAATCAAACATCTAGACTATCACTCCGTTCCCCGACTAGTCCCAGCTATATTCTCATTTCCTGAAGAGAACAATGAAAGCAAAGGGTGAGCTCAACTAGCCTAGTAAGAAATATTATGACTAAGATAATGCAAAATAAATTATTGTTAGCCTTCAACAGTGTTAAACTGATAAAATACAATAGACATCAAGTTTAATTGCAGCGGAACAAGCAATCCATTAGAAGAGTCAGGTAGAACATGAAATCTACTATATTCTATGATTTTTAAAAAACTTTATCATCAATTTTATCGCTGAGACTCAGCTTAATAAATAATCCACATCATCCATCCCTACACTACAGCCAACGATATTCTTTAGTATCACGACCATAAATTATCCAAGCACTACGAGCCAAGGATAATTGTGTATTCATCAATGGAAATGATCATGCCACACCTGTCCATCAATCCACTACGGGCCAATGAGGACTTTTACCACATCATTTGTAACATTACGGTCATGATTATACCGAATAATCCCTGGTCATAATCATACCAAGTCCATTTATGCACTACAGGCCACAGATGACTTTAAACATAATATAAACATGAGGACGATGACAATGATATAAGAATTCAATAAAACAAGTTTAAGGATAAGTTTTTAAAGATTTTTAATTTAATTTATCCAGAAATCAATATCGTCCAAATTATCAACATTATACTGCTTTGTGGAGTAAAATTCAAGAATAATATTGTACCAAAAATAATTTGGACCGAAAATGAATCAATTTTTATCATGAATAGTACCCCGGGTGAATAGTATTCGAGTGAATAGTGAAAGTAATATGCACACAAGCCAATCATATTTGATGATAAAGCATATACTTTATAACAATCTTATTCATTTATTAATAAAAAGTATTAATTTATTAAAGGCTTTTAATTATCTGCATGATGCTGTTTTACAATATGTGATAAACACATAGTTTTAAGCAATGCTTTTAGAATAATGATATGATCATTTTAATGAGATCTAAATTCTTAGAAAGCTTAAAACAAAAATTGTTCCCAATCGTTGGATTACTAAATTGGGAATTAGTGAATCCGGATAGATTGGTACATCCGTTGCTTGCTCATTGGATGAGGATGATTGATCTCATGATAATTTGTGTGGAGACACTAAAGCAAGTATGTAGGTGCTTATTAGAGAATAAGTTCACTGAACGTGGCTCGCTAAGGAATACCTAATGGAGTTTTACTTGCTTGTCAATAGGAATTCCTGTAGTGATAGTAGTACAAGTGATCCTTGGACTTGAGATCATCATAGTATCTTGTGTATGATGAGTTATACTTTGACTTATTCCTTAAGACCCTTAGGGTATATCAAAGGGTATGCTTGGGTATAATAAGTTATACATGGAGATAATATATGATCAATAAAGAATCTACCACTTCTAGTAAAAGAAGAGAAATGTCCTATTTGATTCGATAAATGACAACCCAGTAGTCCTTGGCCAAGGTAGAATGAAATTAGAAAGGAGTTTCTAATTTGCATTATTTAGAGTTGTGCATTTAAGAGTCGAAATACATATAATTAAATAAAATAAAACTTGACAGTAATTCCATGTATTATATTTAATTGGGACATTGTATGGTGGAATGATTGAATTGTACGGTAACTATTTACTCAAAGGTTCTTTTATGATTAATGTTGAAATCTATATTATCTGAAAAGTCGTTGATCGCTAGGGAGGCTTATCCCTATTGTAGAATAAATATTATTTAAATAAATTAATAGTTTAATTTATTTATTTAAATAAGATTAGAATTGTTCTAATTGATTTATTCACATCCGGTTTAATATGGAGAACCTAAAGGGTCACACTATAAAAAGAAGAATAATTATTTAAGAAGTTAATGACATAATCGTAATAAAATGTTAAGTATATTTAATTTAATCTATGGTGATAGAGTAAATTAAATAGCTTAATATTTATTATTTAATATTTTAGAAATATTAAATATAAATTAATAAGAGGAATCTTATTAATATTATTATAATTATTATTAGTATTATTTAATTCCTAAAGGAGTTTGGGAATTAATTAATAAAAGTACTCTCAAATATCCTAATAGGATTAGGAAGCAAATTAATTAAAAGAGTTTAATTAATTATCCCTAATAAGATTAGGGAGCTTAATTAATTAAAAAAATTTAATTAATTAAATAAAACCCAATTCCTTAATTGTTAAGGAGGGTTGCCTACATCTATAAAAAGAGGAGTCTTATTATGGGTGAGGGGGTTGACACTTTCACAACACGTGAATACGTAATTCTAATAGTTGGGAGAGTACGCCTTTTCTATAGAGATAGAAAACTAGGGTTTTGCCAAATACCCATCTTCTTGAATTTTTCTTCTTTCTTGGTGGATCACCTCTAGAGGCCAAACACTTGGGTGGCTAATGTTGATCAAAGGAAGGAACCAAACCCAGTGGATTCAAGTTGAACGCGAAAAGAATTGGAGGTGAACTTGTACCTGAGGAAGCTCGGATCTTAAAGGGTATGATTCTTGAAGGAAATTAACTGACCACAATTGTGCGCATTAATCAGTCTATTTTGTTACGTATTTCATTTATGAGTTTAACTTAAAGAATTTCAAAGAGAATTCAGAGAAAACTTTGAGGGAAATTGTGATATTGAAGAAGATTCTGAAAGGGATTTCATCTCCTACTAATCTACACACACTAGCAGGGTAATCTCTTTAACCAAAGCTTAATTACGTTCTTATTTTTTTTTTGTGAAAAACTACCTCTAAGTTCTATGTAAAACAAAATTTGTGTGATCAATGCATGAATTGATGATCTTGGTGTATATACATGATAATATATAATCATAACATGTTTTCTACCATCTATGTATGTTTTCAAAACATCAATTCCATATAAATATGCCGTAATTAGATTTTTGAAATTTCAGAATACAAAAGTTGCATATATATAGCGCTTATGAGTAATGGTATGCCACGAACTATTGTTTGACTTGAAATTAAATAGTAGATTATGATAGTACATGTTAAAACGAAGAAATCAAACTTTAAACGAACAAATTCAGGGTTATAACGAACCCGTAATGTCAAATTTCATGTTTTATCTTTAAAACTCTCAAAAACACCAAGAACAGTGAAATTATGTGATTTGATTCGAGTAATTGTATGATTTAAGTTGTTAAAATCATGCTAGATAGGTTGGGTAATGATCATATATGAATTTTATTGTCTGGGTATGCTTATATTCATGTGTAAATAATGTAATTAGATGTTTTTGGACATGCTCTGTTTTCCTCGCGAACTTCAGAATCCGGAACTACGCAGCGCTAGTTCCAGGCCTTAAAGTACGCATTGCAGCGCCACTCATCCAAGTTGTAGCACCTGATACGCCGCATCGCCAAGGTTAGCCTGTATGGTGGCGTCACAGCGCCACTCTGCAGTTTGTCCAGAAATGAGAGTTTTAATTGTTTTAGTATAGGGAATGTAATAGTAACCTAATCTAATGAACATAAAAATATGTTAGATATATAGTGTGATGTTAAAATAGATTCTTAACATGTCAATAAGGTATTTACATGTTTAAATTGATTTATTGAATGCATAGTTAGCTCGTCGTTCGTAAAGTCTAATATTATGTGAAAACAAGTATTGTGATCTGATTAGTATAATCATAATCAGAGTTTAGACAAAAGAGAATGAACTTGTGATGCTAGTTACATTATAATTGACTAGTATTGTGAATGTAAATGGTATGTAGGATTAAATCGAGTGACGTGTATAGTTAATGTGTAACCTACGCACGAGGCAAGTTTTTCTAACACTACTTGTTATCGTTATGCAAGTTCTAAACCTTACCTCTTTACGTTGAGCAAGTTCTAGACTTATATTCTATATCCAGCTAGTTATTGTGATTTATTGATCAAGTTTAAGTTGTCGTATTAAATGTTATCAATCTTTTAAAGCATGATTCCTGTTATACAACACTTATTCCATCGTATACCTCTTAATTTATTATTCAAATCGAATATTATTTATTATTGAACCTTGTAAGACTAGCGAATCCTTATTGATTCGACTAGCCCATAGCTGATGAACATTCTAAATTTCAGAACCCTTGTTGAGTTTATCCAAACCAAACTTCCTTCGGTGCGGACTCTGATGTCAAACAGAGATGAACTGTAACAATCCAGATTTTTATTATAATATTTAAATATTTATTGAATTATATAAATATTTAATTGATGTGTTTATCGTTGAATAAGTATTTGTTTAATTGATTTGACGTGATTTGATTATTTATTTGTTTAATAAATAATTAATGAGTTAAGGAAAGTAATTATTTTGAAATAGTAATCCAATTTAATCTAATAATTAAGTTAGAGAGTTTATAATGATTAAATAAATTATTATATTATGCAATGAATTGTTATTAGAATTAATTAAATTAAGTATGAAAACTTAATTAATTAGAAGTATGACAAATAATTATATTATAAATGGTTATTAAAATAAATTAATGTAGTTTTAATTTATTTTGCCAAACAAGGCTTAAATATATTAAGTCTTTAATTTTAAAAGAGTTTTGCCAAACGGAGCCTTATGGCTTTTGGATTTAAAATTTTGAATTATTAATAATATAATATAAATAATATATATATTAATTTGGTAACTGCTAATTTAATAAGGCCATTAGTAGTGTCGGTTTTAAGCGTTTGAATTAAGACGTGCGTTTGGGGGTTAGTTTTAGTTTACGTATAATGCATTTGGCTTAAGCCTAAGAAGAAAAATAGAAGTTTTCTGAGAAGGAGAATTACAGAGGGTTTGAGAGAGAAGTATCAGAGAAAAATTGAGAGAAAGGGTTCTGTAATTCCAAAATATTTCTCAGTGGTTAACAAGTAATTTTAAAGCAACAAGAAGGTATTTTTTCCCATAATCTCATATGTTTTACATCGTGATACTAAAGTTTCTATTCTTCTATTTCACTGTATATATAAAGTTTTTACAAAATTCTGTAGTAGTTGTTATATAACTGAACTATGGTGTTTTATGGGTGTATGATGTTAGAAGTAGTGTTTAAACATGAAGGGTTATGTTACTTTTATTAAAAGAAAGGGAAACTGTTTCTCAGTGTATGTTCTTATACATGGATAACGACAATAGCAAAATTGGTGGTTGAGGTGTATACTAATTGCAAAATTTAACTTTGAATTCGTTAATTGAGTAAGATATTAAGCAGAACATGGTTCAAATGAATCAAATTGGTAGGATGACAGTGTTCACTTTGTAAACAAACGTCGGTTATGGAGTATTGTTGGTTTAAAAATAGTGCTTTCAAGGATTTAAGTTTTCTAAAATTGTTGTTAAGTGGTGCTAAATTGGTATATGTATGATAATTAAATATTTATGAGTAATATTTATAAGTTTTGCGTCTTAATTTAGATGTTAACAGTAGTAATTAGTCTAGAGCTTAGTTATTCTATTCTTCATGGATGGGTTCTGCAAGTTTCGGCGCCCCAGCGCCAAAATTTGAGCCCCAGCGCCAAAAATCGCGCCCCGGCGCCAAAATTCGCGCCCCAGAACCAGAAGTTCGCGCCCCAGCGCTGAAATTCGCGCCCCAGCGCCAATCTCGCGCTGCGGCGCCACTGGTTAGCCTAGTTCTCGCGCCGCGACGCGGGGATAGAAGTCTGACTTGGACAGTTTTGACCTCCTGTAGTAAAATGACCATAACTTCCTCATACGAACTCCGATTGAGGTGATTCAAGATGATCCGGAACGAGGACGAGTAGACCTACAACTTTCGTTCTTAGGTTTTTCAATTTGAGGTCATTAAGATGGGTCAAAATGGTCATCTTTAAGACTATTGTGTTTTCGGAGGCGATCGGAGGGCGTCGGGCATGCACATATGCATGTGTAGTGCTCCTGACCATAAAAGATGATGTCCTAAGTTACAAAACATGAATAATAGTAAATATAATGATACTTAACATTAATGTATGATGTATTAGATGAGTTATAGAAGCATAGTAAACATACACAAGAGAGGCAAATCGGGCGTGTGACGAATGAACGTCGAAACGCCGTGCCAAGTGTTAATGAACTTAAAAAGTATTTTAATTCAAATGAAATGAATATTATAAGATAAGAAATGGATTTAATATAAAACCAATAAGTAGCCCTTGCAAGACTTAAACACTTGAAAGAACTGCAAATATGAAATATAGTGAGTCATAAGTCGAAAAGTTAACACAATCTAATTGACCATTGTGTACTAATTAATAGGAAAGATTATAAGATGTGTAGTAGAGTTTACATTATAATTACTATGTATTGTTATGTGACTAATAGTTGATGTGTATGATTATATAATTGTGTAGGGCACGTGAAGTGCAGATAACTGTAAGATGTTAAATTGTTATTTGTAAACAACGATCAAGGCAGGTCTTTCGGTTCCTATTTTTTTACGTGGACTTGATGAATTGTTTTAAATTACATGATATGTTATGCATGTTGAAATCATGAAATATTAAAGTCAATATATGACTACATTGTTTTGGCTAAGTAATGATGATTGAGTAAGGAACTCAATCTTTATATTTGCTATGTGAATTAAAAGCATGTATGTCATGTTACTTTAATGAGATGTATATCGAGCATGTTATTATGTGCTATGTGATGCATGAAAACTGTTTGACTTTGATGGGCTGTCGAGCTCACTCTTACAAATACCCATTTTTGCAGGTCAAGATTTTAAGGTAAAGATACGTGCTATGTGAGTTATAGAGATCTATATTCACGAAGATTACTTATGTTTTATGAGAAATGTATTTCATATTTTGAACGTAACATGTTGTTGAAATGTAAGTTGAGCTATCCAATATATATGGATATTTAGTTATGATGTAAGACTTTGTATAGTCATTTTGTTGTAACGATTCATGATATAAGATTGAATCAAAGAGATGTAATGTAATGGTTGCGATTCAGGGCAAGAAAGAAGGAAATGTATAAAAGTTTTTAAATATTCCGCAATTTTACTAAGTTTAACATCGAATAATAATGTATTATTTAGAGGTTGAATGTATGGTTAACGACTGAAGTCGGGAATTAAATTGTATAGATTTTGGGGTCGTTACAGTTGGTATTAGAGCTGTAAGTTATAAACCTTAGGTAGGAGTACCGTAGGCTATAACCTTAGAGAAGAGAGGTGAAGATATTGAACGAATAAGCTCAAATAGAGTTTGAACAATAAGGGATTAAAACTTGCGTGAAAGGATTCAAAGAAGAATCTCGTAGAGTTGTCAGGAATATGAATGTGGGGTTACCCAACTCCAATAATAAGGATGTAAGGTGATAATAAATAGACAATGTCTATAAAAAGAGAATGATAAAGAAGTTAAGAAAAGAGAGTTATATCTAAGTATGGTGCAATTGTACTCTTTAGTAGTTGATGTATGGTATCTGGGCTAAACGATTCCTTCATAGAGCGGAGGTATATACGAACTAGCAACCCGGAACCTAGTTTGTTGGTTGTTTGTGGGAAACCACTCAACGTACCATAATGAAACTGTTAGAGACTCGATGTGTACC
Organism: Panax notoginseng; assembly: GCA_016801055.1. Taxonomy (NCBI): domain Eukaryota; kingdom Viridiplantae; phylum Streptophyta; class Magnoliopsida; order Apiales; family Araliaceae; genus Panax; species Panax notoginseng. Next base: position 111,886,350 of record CM029014.1, read on the forward strand.
AAGTGTAGAGAATGGATGTGTATGATGAAAGTGTAGAACTCGAATGAAATGTTAAGCGATGTAAATGAAGTTAGAATTCTTAAAGGAAGAATTGTTATATAAACAAGAAGATTCAAAGAAGAATCTTGAAGAGATATAAAGATAAGAAATGGGAGTTTCCTAACTCCAATAGCCAAGATAACGAATGATGTCGTAAATGATGAAAAAAGAAAAGAATGAGGATTGTAAAACAAAACGATCATGAGTTAAGAAAAGAATTTTAAGGGGGAGATGATTATAGAATAAGATCACGACGTGATCAGTTTAAGTTATAAAAGAAAGATGGTATGTAATGTTTTAATGATTATAACTTAATGCTATGAAGATGGTGTACTATGATAGTACGAGATAAACTCATGAGGAGTTATAGATAATGTGATACGAGGAATTCATATCGAGCAAAGAGCAAGTTAAGAGCAAGATAGAGTTAGGTGGGTTTTCAATTGAGGACTCATGTGATGACTGAGTTGTACAAACCTTTGTATGGGCGAGGGTTTTGTGCTTGCACTCAGTTTATCACATTGATAATCATTGGAATGTTTATGTCGCGCTATTTGCTATATGCCTGTTGAGAAGGTGATTCTTTTCTCGTGTGTATAACAGATAGGTAGAGTATAGTTAGAGAATATTATAAGGTTAAGTGCGAGTTCTTAAAACTCATAATAATGGTAGGTTCGTGACTCATAATTATATGGTATGTTTTTGAACCCCTCAGCGAATGGACGCCTATGGTCTGACTAGGATAAGTTCTTAAACTCATATGATTGTGGCAAGTTACTGAACTCATAACGTGCGGTAAGTTTGATGAACTAGGGTATAATTAAGTGTGAATGGAGTATTGCGGATGATAGAAATAGATAGACCTATTAACCAATGGATCATTATAGAAAGTGGAGTTGATGGTGGAAGCATAGGTATTCTAAATCTACTAGCTATGCTAGAATTTCGAAATTTATTGACTTCGTGCTGATGTTTACATTTTTATTTTCTTGAAAAACATTGGATCAAATGATGGAACCAATGAGTTTTAACAACAATACTGTTATTCGTATGTCTATGCTAATTACTTCGGCTAGACAAAAATGATTTGCAATATATCAAAATGTATTTTATATCATTAATGCGTCATGTAACCTGGAGCAAAGATGATAAAAATGATGGAGTCATCAATGCAGTATTACCTAGTGTTGGATGTGATTTAAGGATCATCAGCCCATTATGGTATGATGTAGTGTGATAAAGTCACCAAATGACGGAATCCTCAACGGACTGTAAATACAGTGCGGTATCATGACGTCATAAAATGATTTTTGAGATTTCTTTAAGATATGAGAATACATATGTATACATGTATATGTATATTTCGATTGATGTTCGAATTGTTGTAGAGGTCTATGCTATTTGATTCAGCTAGACAAATATTAAAAAATGTTCATGAAGTTCAAGAGTTTCTTGAGAAGTTATGCCAAACCAAATTGTTTTGGTACAGATTCAGATGTTGAAAAGCTGAGATGAACAACCCTAATATTAAGGGTTACGCTTAGTTTATACTTTGCGTTAAAATGTTTGTGCACAATACATTGTACGAAGGATTGATCCCCCTAAGTACGTGGAGTCCTTATAGTCTTATGACTGTTAAAGTTAAAGTTGAAAGATTACTTATAACTGTGGACATGATTCGTGGTCATTAGACCCTCAGTTGAATGCTTGCACTCTAAATTCTGAGTTGAACAACTCTTTTATTAGAGGTTACGCTTAGTTTACACTTTGCGCTAAAATGTTTGTGCACAATACATTGTACGAAGGGCTTAACATCCTAAGTACGGAGGTCCATATAGTCTTATGACTGTTAAAGGTTCAAGTCGAGATATACTTGATAACCTGGGGACGTAGTTCAAGGTCTTGTGACCCCTCAGCATGATTGGATAATCTTTTAAAATCTTGAGTTATTCATACTGCTTCCCAATTATTGAGCAATTGTGGAGGATTCATGTTATTCTGAAGTGAATATGGAAAGGAAAGTATTCCTTAGAAAGAAGTAAGTTGTAGAATGCGGCACTGAATGATGAATATGTTGAATAAGTGAGAAAAGAGATTTTGAAGTGAGAAGGATGTGAGTTATCAAAGAATAATGTAAAACTTTTAATAGAAAAGTTAATAATTATAAAATGATATTTTGTGGAAGAAGTGGTTATAGAACCTAAGGAATGAATATAGTATTAACGTAAAATCTACTTTGATAGATTGAAAGAATAAATATTAATTGATAAAATTTTGAGGACGAAATTCTTAGAAGAAAGGGTGAATATAATATCCCGAGTATTGATAATAACGATCCTTAGAAAAGGAAATGAATGGGTTAAAAGATATATAATACTCAAAATATAATTGAGTTCAAATGAAAGTTATGAAATGAAACCTAGAAATTGTTAGGTAATGAATGTAGTAGGAAATATAAAATCTATATTTAGATAAAATGATGAAAGATTTCTCTGAGTTATTTGTTTAATTTGTGTCTTCGATTCTGGGGACAGAATCTTTGTAAGTAGGGAAGATTGTAACGAATGAGTAGTTTTAGTTGTGATTCTGAGGACAGAATCCTTGTAAGGAGGGAATGATGTAACAATCCAGATTTTTATTATAATATTTAAATATTTATTGAGTTATATAAATATTTAATTGATGTGTTTATCGTTGAATAAGTATTTGTTTAATTGATTTGACGTGATTTGATTATTTATTTGTTTATTAAATAATTAATGAGTTAAGGAAAGTAATTATTTTGAAATGGTAATCTAATTTAATCTAATAATTAAGTTAGAGAGTTTATAATGATTAAATAAATTATTATATTATGCAATGAATTGTTATTAGAATTAATTAAATTAAGTATGAAAATTTAATTAATTAGAAGTGTGACAAATAATTATATTATAAATGGTTATTAAAATAAATTAAAGTAGTTTTAATTTATTTTACCAAACAAGGCTTAAATATATTAAGTCTTTAATTTTAAAAGAGTTTTGCCAAACGGAGCCTTATGACTTTTGGATTTTAAATTTTGAATTATTAATAATATATATATTAATTTGGTAACTGCTAATTTAATAAGGCCATTATAGTGTCGGTTTTAAGCGTTTGAATTAAGACGTGCGTTTGGGGGTTAGTTTTAGTTTACGTATAATGCATTTGACTTAAGCCTAAGAAGAAAAATAGAAGTTTTCTGAGAAGGAGAATTACAGAGGGTTTGAGAGAGAAGTATCAGAGAAAAATTGAGAGAAAGGGTTCTGTAATTCCAAAATATTTCTCAGTGGTTAACAAGTAATTTTAAAGCAACAAGAAGGTATTTTTTCCCATAATCTCATATGTTTTACATCGTGATACTAAAGTTTCTATTCTTCTATTTCACTGTATATATAAAGTTTTTACAAAATTTTGTAGTAGTTGTTATATAACTGAACTATGGTGTTTTATGGGTGTATGATGTTAGAAGTAGTGTTTAAACATGAAGGGTTATGTTACTTTTATTAAAAGAAAGGGAAACTGTTTCTCAGTGTATGTTCTTATACATGGATAACGACAATAGCAAAATTGGTGGTTGAGGTGTATACTAATTGCAAAATTTAACTTTGAATTCGTTAATTGAGTAAGATATTAAGCAGAACATGGTTCAAAGGAATCAAATTAGTAGGATGACAGTGTTCACTGTGTAAACAAACGTCGGTTATGGAGTATTGTTGGTTTAAAAATAGTGCTTTCAAGGATTTAAGTTTTCTAAAATTGTTGTTAAGTGGTGCTAAATTGGTATATGTATGATAATTAAATGTTTATGAGTAATATTTATAAGTTTTACATCTTAATTTAGATGTTAACAGTAGTAATTAGTCCAGAGTTTAGTTATTCTATTCTTCGTGGATGGGTTCTGCAAGTTTCGGCGCCCCAGCGCCAAAATTTGAGCCCCAGCGCCAAAAATCGCGCCCCGGCGCCAAAATTCGCTCCCCAGCGCCAGAAGTTCGCGCCCCCGCGCTGAAATTCGCGCCCCAGTGCTGAAATTCGTGACCCAACGCCAATCTCGCGCTGCGGCTGCACTGGTTAGCCTAGTTCTCGCGCCGCGGTGCAGTGATAGAAGTCTGACTTGGATAGTTTTGACCTCTTGTAGTAAAATGGCCATAACTTCCTCATACGAACTCCGATTGAGGTGATTCAAGATGATTTGGAACGAGGACGAGTAGACCTACAACTTTTGTTCTTTAGGTTTTTCAATTTGAGGTCACTAAGATGGGTCAAAATGGTTATCTTTAAGACTGTTGTTTTTTCGGAGGCGATCGGAGGGCGTCGGGCATGCACATATGCATGTGTAGTGCTCCTGACCATAAAAGATGATGTCCTAAGTTACAAAACATGAATAATAGTAAATATAATGATGCTTAACATTAATATATGATGTATTAGATGAGTTATAGAAGCATAGTAAGCATACACAAGAGAGGCAAATCGGGCGTGTGACGAATGAACGTCGAAACGCCGTGCCAAGTGTTAATGAACTTAAAAAGTGTTTTAATTCAAATGAAATGAATATTATAAGATAAGAAATGGATTTAATATAAAACCAATAAGTAGTGCTAGCAAGACTTAAACACTTGAATGAACTGCAAATATGAAATATAGTGAGTCATAAGTCGAAAAGTTAACACAATCTAATTGACCATTGTGTACTAATTAATAGGAAAGATTATGAGATGTGGAGTAGAGTTTACATTATAATTACTATGTGTTGTTATGTGACTAATAGTTGATGTATATGATTATATAATTGTGTAGGGCATGTGAAGTGCGGATAACTGTAAGCTATTAAATTGTTATTGGTAAACAACGATCAAGGCATGTCTTTCGGTTCCTATTTTTTTACGTGAACTTGATGAACTATTTTAAATTGCATGATATGTTATGCATGTTGAAATCATGAAATGTTAAAGTCAATATATGACTGCATTGTTTTGGCTAAGTAATGATGATTGAGTAAGGAACTCAATCTTCATATTTGCTATGTGAATTAAAAGCATGTATGACATGTTACTTTAATGAGATGTATATCGAGCATGTTATTATGTGCTATGTGATGCATGAAAACTGTTTGAGTTTGCTGGGCTATCGAGCTCACTCTTACAAATAACCACTTTTGCAGGTCAAGATTTTAAGGTAAAGATACGTGCTATGTGAGTTACATAGATCTATATTCACGAAGATTACTTATGTTTTATGAGAAATGTATTTCATATTTTGAACGTAACATGCTGTTGAAATGTAAGTTGAGCTATCCAATGTATATGGATATTTAGTTATGATGTAAGACTTTGTATAGTCATTTTGTTTTAACGATTCATGATATAAGATTGAATCAAAGAGATGCAATGTAATGGTTGCGATTCAGGGCAAGAAAGAAGGAAATGTATAAAAGTTTTTAAATATTTCGCAATTTTACTAAGTTTAACATCGAATAATGATGTATTATTTAGAGGTTGAATGTATGGTTAACGACCGAAGTCAGGAATTAAATTGTATAGATTTTGGGGTCGTTACATGAACAACCCTGTTATAGGGGATTACTTATGCTTTAGCGTTAAGATATCGTGCATAGTATGGTACTAAGGGTTGATCCCCCTAAGTACAAGTAGAAGAGTCCATAGTCTTATGATTGTTAAAGTGGTATAACACTTGACAACCTAGGACATAGTTCAAGGTCTTATGACCCTCAGAAGTTCTTTTGATTCTTGTTATTCATTCTTGATTCAAAAGTCAAGTTTCTTATTTCAGAAGTCTTTGATTCACTCGCATGTTATTATATTGTTGTTACATTATTTTACTTGTGGGCAATCGTGCTCACTCTTGAGTAATAATAACATTACAATTAAGAACGAAAGGTCTGACGAGCCTTCTACTAGCAAAGACAAGGGTAAGATTAACAAGTGATGAAGACTTGTTGTTTATTTGTTATGTTATGTTTTAGACTTATGTTTAAATTGTGTAAGACTTAATATTCGTTTATGATTCCGCATTTGAGATTTATGGTTAGTATAACATGGGATTGATGTATTTATTTTTACATGTTGTAACTCATTAAGAGAGGATTTATTTTTATCTATTTTATGGTTTGATTTATTATGGGTAGATAGACACATGATGTTTGTCACTAGAACACCAAATCACGTGGGAATTAAAGTACCCGGATTTGGGGGTATCACATGTTGGTATCAAAGTTGTAGGTTATGAACCTTAGGTGGGGGAACTGAAAGTAGTAATGCTACCATGTACGCTACCTCACCTACCCGTTTTAATACCTCAAAAGGTCCTATAAACCTTGGGCTTAATTTTCCCTTCTTTCCAAAGTGTATCTTTCATTTACAGGGAGATACCTTTAGAAATACGTACGAGCCTACATCAAACTCCCTAATCTATCGATGCAAGTCTACGCACTTCTTCTGTCTGTCTTGAGCTGCTACGAGACGCATCTGTATTAGCTTTACTACATCCGTTGTCTGCTGCACCAACTCTGGTCCTAGCATTATGCGTTCTCCCACTTCAACCCAATACAATGGTGTTCTACATTTCCTCCCATACAACGCTTCATACGGTGGCATATCTATGCTTGCATGATAACTGTTGTTATATGCAAACTCTATTAATGGTAGATGATCATCCCAACTACTCTTGAAATCCATGACGCAAGATCTCACTACTACAAAACAATAAATAGATAACGCGAAAAAAATGTTGTGGTTTCAGTCAGAAAAATATCGTGGTTAAGGGTGTTATCTATTTGACACCCTTACATAATATTTTTAAAACGTTGTAGTTAAGCACAATACACAACGTTTTTTAGAAAAAAACGTTATAGATTTGTTTTCCAAAAATTAGCAGATGCTTAAAAACGTTGTAGAAGGTATGATTCCACAACGTTTTTTGGATAAAAATGTTGTTTAGTATATCAGACAACATTTTTTAAATGTTGTAGATAAAAAAGAAAAAAAAAGATGTGGTTCACCTATATTACCATAGCACCTGCAATATGCTAATGCCATGATATATAGCCAAAATGTATCAACCATTCAAAATACATCCCAATAATACAATTCGTTTACAATTTTAAATTATTACATCCACAAAATATAACAACATCAATAGTGTAGTATTATATACATACACAATATTGAGTGGTTCAGCAACATCATGTTGATAACTTGTAAAATAAAAAAAATACACATGAAAGGAATCCTCAAAATTAAATGCACTAGCACCTACAGTAAATATGTTCTCAAGCATCTCATTGAAGTGTGGATGAATCTAGAGAATAGCACATTCTAGAGCACAACCTTTAGCAATAAATTCTGCAAGAGAAAATTCAGAAAAAATTAGCTCCAGAAAAAAAAGAAAGGGAGAGAGTTGGGGGAGGGTGAGATAGAGAGTGAGTAAATGAATAATCCTTAAAAAAGCAATTACGCACACCTGTGTCAAGTACTTGAATGCATCTACAACGGGAGTAATCATATTCCTGTATGCCTCTATCTATACATCACAGTTACAGAACTTAGTGTTATCTTCCGACCAAATGAAAAAAATATACTAATAATAACAACTGAATCAAAATGTCCAGAAATTTACATGCTTTGTGCCCTTATTTCACAAAACCTAATGGACAATTGTTATGAGAACTATCATTGGATTGGCATAAGTTAGTTTAGCAACCATCCTCCCCAGCTGCTTAAGATTTTCCTTAGCAAGCCGTTTCAGAGTCCTTCTGGTGTCCAACTGTGAAATAGAATGACCTAGAACATTATATTTGGAAAGCAGCAACAAGACAAACTAATTCAAAATATACCTTTGTTGTTTGCTTTGCAGACAAAACCATTGGAATAACCTCATCTTCCTTTTCCCATTCAACATATAAACGGTATCGTGCCTGAGTAGAAAAAAATTATCAAGGCATAACCTTGATAACTGAAACTGAAAAATAATGTGATCATATATGATTAGTTCGATTAATGTTCTACAGAATTTGAAACTATCTTCCGTGTGAGTGACACATAAACATTTCCAACTCAGCAACAGAATATAAAATACAATAAATGCCATTAGTTGTATCTTCAAGTTTTTAACAAAGAGCAACCAAGAAAGATATTTTTGAAGATTGACTATTAACAAGAAAAGAATTCTCAAACACACTCAATGTGCATCACCATTACCTACATTACATCTAACACACAACTTAGGCAGCAAGGAAAGGAAGATAGCCAAGCAAGGGGAGAAATATATTATGCAATTGGCTCTATAGCGGAAAAGCTTTTCTTTTAATGGACTCGATCCCCGCCAATATAAACATGATCGATCTGAAAATTGTCGAGTGGGGATAATTCAGGAGAAATTAATGAATTTAACTCTTGGAAGAGGAAAATATGAGATTGATTAAGTTGTGAAATCTCACAAGAAAAGGTAATTAAAAGGTAAACTTTATCTTGAGTGCATAAAATCATAACAAAAATATAAGTGCAAAATGAAACCTAGAAACCGATATTGGTTCTAAAGCGGATACAAAAATAGGAAATATATATATCATATGCAGGAAGATCGTTACAAATAGATCTACAGTTTGACTATTTTCAAGCTTTGAAGATCGTTCATCAACTGCCTCAGTTTCCATGTCTAAGGCAGTAAATAGATCTACAGTCACATCCCCTTGTTTTTCATCACCCATAAGATCCTTTCCGATGGCAGCAAGATTTATTTTCCCAATTTTATTAGCCTGTAGATATGAAACATAGATAACCAAGGTGGGATAACCATAATTGCTGGAAAGAAGATATGATTTTACCTCTATACTTGGAGGAATAAGTGGTCTCTTCCCTTTCAGCTCCCTTGCTAAAAATTCTAGCTTCTTTCCTTCATCCCACTCACTATATGTACCTATATCCAGATATTTAGTAACTGCATCAAGTGTCTCAGCATGTCTACCAGATTCCTGGTACAATACAAAGAACTTCAGACCAAATAACCTAATAATGTTTCAATCTCCATTCCAGAAAACAAACCTGACGTAAGTCAAGCTTCATTAAACCAATCCCAAAGGTAGAAACTCTTCTGATGAGGTCAGCAAGCCGACCATCAGCTAGAACCCCTGATCCACATGATTGCTACAAACATTATAGTTCCTAGTCAGTAAATATCACTAGTCACCAGGAAAACCAACATAGTTTCCTTCATTTTTCAGTAAGATAATAATAATATGTACCAATTCAAAACAAAATTTAAAATTTATATAAACTTCAGGAATTCTGTCCATCTACAACAGACTGAGTGACAATGAACATAAAAAACTCACATTATAAAAAACACAATTCAAATTTCCTTCAAACTATTTAGAACCAAAACACTTGCAAAAAATGAAATAAACACAACTTATATATTAAGTAAAAGGAAAGAAAATATATGATACCATGAAGAAATGATGCCATTGTGTTCAAAGATGAAATAAGACCCCTATCGCAACCACTATGAATTTTCGAACAAATTAAACAAACCAATTCCAGCCCTCCATTTTTCGTAGCAATGGCTGCATTCCCTGATCTTTCAACATATCACAAATCACTCAATTCATCTAGTAGTCCAATAACATTTTCCACTTCATTTTCATTAGCAATTGTACAATCATTTGCAGTTCATTTAAAACTCAATTCTTTCAATTTATCCAAGGCCTCAACCACTGGATTACTCTCTCCTGGAACCCAAGTAATAATACCTGCAGCAAAAGAAAATTATAATTGTCGTGAAATTAAAGTGAAAGATGGAGGGTAATTGTGGGAAGAGGGTTTTGAAAAGGTCTTAAGTTATACCAGATAGATCGACGCCTTGGAGGGTAAGGGTTTCCATGGCGTCTTGTAGAGCTTTGGTGGGGTCCATTTTCAGATCTTCCATGTTTTCCCTCACCATTTCATCGAATGCTTGATACGATATTGTATGGACGGTGCCATATTTTGTTGGACCCATCCTCTCTGTTGTCCTCTGATATGGCAAAATGAGTGAACACATTGAGCAAAGTGGGTGAGAGATGGTCAAGAATGCGCGAGATCTGTCAATTTGTAGTTTTGAAAAAACAGATTCGGGTCGAGAATGCGCGAGATCTGTCACTGTGAGGGGCCAAAATGAGTGAACACACTGAGAATGCGTGAGATCTGTGATGTGAAGATGAGTGATAGATAGGGGAGGGTTTAGAGATTGGGATTTGGGAGAGCAGATAACTACTTCAGATGTTGGAAGCGATGTTGGAAGACTAGGAGAGAAAAAGACTATACGTCTTTTAATTTTTAATTTTAAGTGTTCAAGCTCCGTGTTTTTTTTAATAGACAACGTTTTTAAAAAAAACGTTATCTAGTTAAAACAAAAAAAAATGCTCTTTAAAATAGATAACGTTTTGCATATATATCTACAACGTTTTTTTTAAGAACGTTATCAAAAAAAATACCACAACATTTTTATAAAAAACGTTGTGGTTTAAGTGCTGTCTATTTAGTATTTCGTAGTAGTGTCTTAACATATCTTCTAACGTCTGAATTGTCCTCTCGCTCTGTCCATCGGTTTGTAGATGATATGCCGTACTTAACTTCCAATGCGTTCCTAACTGCTCCTGCAGACTTCTCCAAAAGTTCGATGTGAATCGTGGGTCACGATCTAACACAATCGAAATTGGTGTTCCATGCCTGGAAATAATTTCCTTGACATAAAGTTTAGCTAACTGATCTAAATTATACTTGACCCAAATTGGCAAAAAGTGAGTCAACTTCGTCAACCGGTCCACTGTTACCCAAATAGCATCATATCCCTTCTGAGTAGTCGGAAGTCCCACTATAAAGTCCATCGTGATATGCTCCCACTTCCACTCCAGAATTTCCAATGACTGTAACAAGCCACTTGGTCTTTGATGTTTGGCCTTAATTTTCTGACAAGTTAAGCACCTACTCACATACTCGGCTATTTCTCTCTTCATGTTTGGCCAACAAAAACTCTGTCGAAGGTCTTGATACATCTTAGTGCTATCAGGATGAATCGAGTACCTTGAACTGTGAGCCTCTTGTAAAATTTGCTCCTTTAATTCCGTCTCATTTGGAACCCAAATTCTTCCCTCAAATCTTCACAATCCCTCATTATCAAGACTAAACTTAATATCTTTTTCGTTGGTCAACCGCTTCTTCATCTGGTCACACTCATCAATTTTAAGCTGCACCTCCTTGACTCTCTCTACAATGGTAGATTGGATCTTTGTCGCAAATAGTCTCTGCTCCGCTTCACTCGACAATTTCACCTCTAATTCCATCCTAGCCATCTCTGTTATTAACTCAGTTTGAGCCGTTAACATAGACAACTTCTCCTGACCCTTTCTACTTAAGGCGTTGGCTACTACATTGGCTTTTCCAAGGTGATATAAGATTTCACAATCATAATCCTTTATCAACTCCAGCCAACTTCTCTGTCTCATATTCAACTCCTTCTGTGTGAAGATATATTTTAGACTCTTATGGTCTGTGTATTTTCACACTTTTCCCCATAAAGATAATGTCGCCACATCTTTAAGGCAAACACCACCGCGGCCAGTTCCAGATCATGAGTAGGGTAAACTTTCTAATAATCCTTCAACTGTCTAGATGCATACGCAATGACCTTGCCATACTGCATGAGCACGCAACTAAGTCCTCTATGTGAAGCATCGCTATAAACTACGAAATTTTCTGTGTCATCGGGCAATGACAAAACAGGCGCTTCACTCAACCTCTTCTTTAATTCTTGAAAACTGTCTTCACATTTCTCAGTCCATACGTACTTCACCGTCTTCCTCGTCAAGTTAGTCAACGGAGTAGCTATCTTTGAAAAGTCCTAAATGAACCTCCGATAGTAACTCGCTAACCCTAGGAAACTCCGCACCTCGGTCGGCGTTTTCGGTTGTTCCCAATTCATCACAGCTTCCACCTTCGCTGGATCTACTGAAATCCCCTCATGGTTAATGACATGACCTCAAAACTGTACCCTCTCTAATCAAAATCACACTTAGTGAACTTCGCATATAACTTCTCTTTCCTTAATGTCTCCAACACTATTCTTAGGTGTTCAGCATGATCTTCTAGCGTCTTAGAGCAGACTAGAATATCATCAATAAACACCACGACGAACTTGTCCAAATATTATTTGAACACTCTATTCATCATATCCATAAATGCAGTTGGTGCATTAGTCAACCCAAATGACATCACCAGAAACTCGTAATGACCATAACGAGTCCTGAATGCTGTATTTGGCACGTCTTCATTTCGAACCTTCATCTGATGATACCCCGTCCTTAAATCTATTTTGGAAAAATATTTTTTCCCTTTCAACTGATCAAAAAGATCATCGATCCTGGGTAATGGATACTTATTCTTTATCGTCAATTTGTTCAACTCTAGGTAGTCGATACATAATCTTAACGATCCGTCCTTCTTCTTGACAAATAGTACTGGTGCTCCCCACGGCGAAACACTCGGTTATATGTACTTCCTGTCCAATAGTTCTTGCAACTGCACCATCAACTCCTTCATCTCTACTGGCGCCATACGATATGGTACCCTTAAAACTGGTGTTGCTCCTGGCACAATATCTATTACGAACTCGATCTCCCTATCCGGCGGAAGACCCGACAACTCACTTAGAAATACATCCATGAATTCACTCATTATAGGTATTTGTTCAATGGTCGCTCCCACTCTCAGGATATTGACAACATGGCACAGATAACCTACACACCCCTTCCTTAATAGTTTCCTAGTTTGTGTCATGGTAAGACAACACGAACGTCTTGGCGATTTATTACCGTAAAATATTACCTGAGGTTGTATTAATGTTTTAATATTTACACATTTCTTTTGACAATCTATAATTGCTCCATGATTAAACAACCAATCCATTCCGAGAATTACATCGAACTCTCGTAACTTTATCGGTATCAGATCTATCGATAACTTATAACCTCGTATGTCTACACAACAACTCCTATGAATATCTTCAACAGGAATTATCTCTTCGTTTGCTACCTTAATATTTAAAGGTATAGGCAACTTTTTGGGAAGTAATCCTAATCGTTTAGCAAAATCACATTCGATAAACGAACAAGTAGCACCCGAGTCAAACAGCACGTAAGTATTTAGGTCGTTGATCGGAATAATACCTACGACTACGTCCCTTGATGCCATCGCATCTTGCACTGTTATGTTAAAGGTACGGGCCATCGGCCTACCCGGCTGCACTGGACTCCCAATAGTTAACTTACCGCTATTGGCGCCCTTATTCCCATTCGTCCCCTTCTTTGGGTAGTTCTTTGCCATGTGGTCGGTTGACCCACACACAAAGCATCCATAGTTCTTCTTCGGACTTGGACAGTTCAGCGCAATGTGCCCCTCCTGTCCACAATTGTAACACACGGCCTTACCCTTGAGACAGACTTCTAAATGAGTCTTCCCACAGGTCTTGCAGGCCTCCATCCTCCTCTTCGGGTCTCCTTGTTTTACTCCAGTATTCCCAGAGCTAACTACCTTCCTCTTATAACCTTCACCACTCCCGCTGGAACCTTCAACCTTCACTCCCCTATCCATCTTCCCCTTGTTCTTCTTATACTTGTGTTATTGGCTCAATGCCTCGCTACCACCTTCGGTAATTATTATCTTCTCTAAAATGATTCCAAAGGAAGTCCTTTAGAACACAGAAATACGGTTATAAAGCCAGGGTTTCAAGCCCTGTTCAAATCGTCGTGCCTTCCTAACCTCGGTGTCCAATTGGTGTGGAGCGAACCTTGCCAGTTCATTAAACTTGACGACGTATTGGGGAACCGTCATGTCCCCTTGCTTCAATTCCAAAAACAGTATCTCCATCCTTCCCTGCATGCTCGTGGGAAAGTAGTTCTCAAAAAATATTTCTTTGAACCTTGTCCACGTTAAAACCTCGATCCCGACCCTAGCTTGATTGGCTTCCCACCAAAAGTTGGCCTCTCCCTTCATCATGTAGATTGCAAAGGCAACCTTCTGGGCTTCATCGACATTTGCAATGATAAATGCCTTTTCGATTTCCTTTACCCACGTTTGGGCTTCGATAGGGTCTGTAGTTCCTTTGAACTTCGGCGAACCCACACTCTTAAAGTCCTTAAATGTAGTAGCTCGTACTACACCAGGATTTACTGGGATATTAGCCCTAGTACTATTAAACGCTGCAGTTAAAAGATTCACAAACTCCTGCATGGGGTTAGCCGGACCTCCCTCCAGTTGATTTACGCTCGCACCTTGATTACGTTGTACTCTTCTTGGCGGCATTTTGCTATTACAACAAACAACACATTTCGTTATTATTCATTTCCTGTTAGTTAGTTATTATTCAATTTAAAACAATAACTTATTACTCAACATTTTTCGAAAAAGAGAACTTATATTAATTCATTGTAGTATAATACTATATCGGTTACATTACATAGCCTAAGTTGATTACATTACTTTCCAAAAATTGGGATTTACAAAAGACTACCCTTTTGTTATACAAAAGAGAGTTTTACATCACTACTAGATACAAAATATTTACATATCTAACTACTCTAGCTACAACTAGATCACATCTGCTTTAAGGCATTTTTGAAATCCGCCTTGGCAAGACCGACGATAATATCACGGCTGATAGTATGCCGCGTCTGCCTTGCCTCTACAGGATAACCAACTACCTGCAGCTGGAAGTCCGCATGAGAACTCCTATGGATATAGGACATTCTCCCTATCTTTTGTTTCTTGGTCTTTAGCTCACTTCTGAGCTCAAAAACCTCCTGTTTCAACTTGTGGATTTTGTTCTTAGCCAAAATCCTCTCATAATGCTCATGCTCCCACATGGACTCCACGTCCGTCTTGTCTTGTATCACCGCCTGGAGATCTGCTTTCAGCTCCTTAACCTTCTGACAGTAGTGAATGTTTCTGTCTAACACTGTCATGAAAAGGGACATCATTGACTCCCCCGGAGCCATCTCTGCTGCTATAGCTACCGGGTTGAAGGACACTGCCTCCACCTCTTCCTCCAACATGCCGTCAAACACGGACATATAGTCTAGAATCTCTGAATCTCCAGACTCAACCACTACTATCTCAGGCTCTCCTGCTATGGGGTTTGGTATGATCTCTATCTGATTCACCGACCCTTCAGTGACTACCTGTACGTCTCTATTTTCTCCTGACATCTACAACAACACAAAAAGTTTGATTAATATACGTCAGTAGAATAAAAGAAAAACACATAACATATATAATGCATTTTTATAAGGATAATTTCCATCTTTTATTCTTTAACTTCCCTTAAGGTTATGACTTAAGGTTTTTATTTCCCCCCTTAAGTTTTATAACCTAAGGCTCTGATACCAACCTGTGACGCCCCCAAATCCGGTTATCTTCCAATCCGACAAATGGTGCTCCACGGTGCTACAGTTCACACAAACATTCAATTGAAATGCCTCAAAAGAACGAATATGTCATATATATATTCAAAATAATATTAACATTCCCCATGTTCTTTATAAGCATTACACTTGTCTTTGTCATAATATCAAATATTATTCTTACAAAACTATACTATTACATAAGTAATCTACGGGATTGCCTTTGCCTTCCCTTTATCCTTGCCGGATACATCGGTCCGTTCGACCTTAGCTGCATTCATATGGTTCAAGTAAGAGTGAGCCTAACTAGCTCAGCAAGTACAACAATTCTAATAAAGCTAGCATGCTTGAAACATATGAATCGTATATCTTCAATAACTGAACAATAGTTATGAAGTACTATCGATAATTCAAAATAGCACTCCTTTTTATTCAAAACATTTTACACTAACAATATTCAGTAAAACATCAATTCTCGTTCAAGACCATGAGCATTTCGTAAGTACTTTGACAAGGACGTCCCGACACTAAGTTCGTAAGTCTGACATAGCTTACGAGCACGTCTAGGTGATCAGTTTACAGTACTCTAAGTTGATCAACACTACAATCATTAAACGTATATACGTTTAAGTTGTGGCAACCTCACGTGCCTGTCGTTTGACGACAAAACAATTTAGCATACTCAATCTCCTTTTGAAAACCTCAACAATATTAGTTTGGTAAATCCTTGTCAATATTTGATAGATTATAAGAAATCCAACATAGCATAAGTCTAGCCGAATGAATTAGCTTTTGACTTCATCAGACATTAACTCATGCATAAGAATACATGAATCACAAAGCTTGTCTAGATCGAACTAGAACAAGGGTTGGAGTACTTGCCTTTAGCGTCCGCTTACAGATATAACACGTACAATGTAGGTCTTTAAGGTCTCTACAGTAGATGATAACATCACATAGCACATTAGGTCATGAATAAACATACATGGTTCCTAAAGAATCTTACCCTTCTCAATCTAATTACATATTAGATTTGTTATTTATTGGTTCTGACTTTCCGTTACGTCATTCTCACGCTCACAAGTAATTGACTTTCTTTAACTCTAAGTGGTCATACTTAAGGCTTTAATTATGTCTTAACAATGTTTCGTTAAGATCCTTAGTTAAGTGTTCCTCAATTACTAGTCATATATAACATGCAACATTCTTTATTGTCTAGGTTTTAGAACTGGCGCTGCGACACCAACTTTTACACTCTATGCCACGCTGCGGTGTCACATGTTAATGCATAAATGTCAGACTCGGCGCTGCAGCGCGAGTCTTCTTTGATATGGCCGCACTGCGGCGCCAACTAATAGGGGTTGAGGTTCACTTTGGCACTGCGATACCGGTCATTTGGGCTTGGAGTCGCGCCGCGGCGCGGACTCTGTGCCAGAAATAAATTTGACATATTTTTAAACTTGTGAGATTCCCAGGCTCGTAACTTCTTCGTTATAAGTCCGAATTAGCTCATTCAAAATCCTACGATTCATAAATCACGTACTCTACGTGTTCATGCAAGAATTTTATCTATTCGACTTTGTTTGGTAAAATTCACCTATTAGTCTATTTTTAACGAAATGATAAACGTTCGTGAACGTTCAACGCTCGTTTCTTCGTTCTAAGTCGGAATCCGACCATTTTCGAGCTGCAACTCTATAATGCAAAATATGATTTGTCTCCATCAAAAACTAATGTTTTCGAGTTCAAACACAAAATATGACTTCGATTCCGAGAATTACACGAATTAGACGATTATCGTCCAATCGTGTGAATTCCGGCAAAACTCCATTACTAGTGATTTGTTCATCATTCCAAATACATTTATTTCATTATCAAGACATATCAACTTACATGATACAACAACTTATATTAAAATTAGGTTATGCCTTATTTCTTATAAGTTCATAACTTAACAAAATATATAATACAAGACTTTCATTTCCTTATGACTTACTCTTAATTAAGTCATTCAAGATACATGCTTATATCTTATTATTCATACAACTTCTTAAGTTAATCATATGACCATCTCATATGTGTATTCCATAAGTTCATAACTTATTTAGATTCGAGTTACTTATTCATAACTTATTCGGCTTAAGTCTACTGCTTATCTACTTCTCATATCTTCTTAACATCTAAGTTCTTTAGATTATACTTCTCTTATCAACCTACCATGATAGAGATATAAGAGACAAGATCAATTACCTTTGAAGATTACTTCTCTTGCTTTGGAAATCTACTAATGAAAGGTTAAGCTCAAAGTGCTTATTTGCTCTAACAATTAAGTTGTTTGTGAGAGAGTTTGTTGGATGAAATAACAAGCAATAAATGAAAAAATAAGCTAGCTATTTATAGAAGTCTCTAAGCTAGTGTATAATGGTCATTAGGCATCCCACCTCCTTAATTAACCTCCTTACTATTCATTACTTATTGTCCACAACTCTTATCCCTTCCTTGGTCGTTACTTAAAGTTCTTGCTCATCACACAAAGTGCTTGGTTACCACTTCACCCATGGGTCGCCCCATGGATCTTGCTTTACCCATTGGATCATCCTTTGGGCTTAGTGGTTAACTTAATTAACTTAGTCTTTGGGCTTGTAGTAATCTACTATGGGTTTCATGTTATTATTACATGGGCATAAGAATAATCCACATAGGTTTACACCTTAATCTTATTGGACTTATATTTCATATAAAGTTACATTATTTCATTTCATTAGATTTCAATACCTACATTCTCAATTTAGGTCCGCATGCGAAATATTATAATTTCTATACTTAGATTATTATTACATAATCCATCTCGCCTGGATATTATAACGTTACATATTTCTCGGAAGTTCAAAAATAATTTCGGAGCGATAAACGGTGAATAGTGTTTTTCGTAAACTTTCTCGTAAAACTTTTATTTTCGTCTTTGAAATTGAAACACTTTAATTCATTCACGTGGTTCAAATACTACGATATTCCGACCTTTCTAGGTTATAGAACAACATACATCTTATTAACACATAATAATAACAAATAATATTATTTTATTCATTATTTAATACTTTCAAGTATTTTACAAAGGATCCGAATTTCTCAATCGTTACAGAAAGTTCATCCATGGAAGAATATGAAGAAGGAGAAGAGTTGGAGCAAAAAGGTATAAATACCTTTAGATATGTATTTTTGATTATTATTAATCAAATCTTGAATCTATATTTCTGAACTTAAAAATCATGTATATACATGTTAATGAGTGTTTCATGTTTAGATATACCTATATTGGGTGTTATTTTGTTTAGAAATCGAAAATAAAGAAAAGTGATTTTTCTAGTTTATAAGCCATAAAATTTGTATGTACTTTGGATTTTCACCGTTTTTGATCTACACCTTCTTTTTATGATATGTCAAAGAAAGGTGCTAGATATATAAGTTAAATACTAAACCCAACTAGTAGCACTCAAAAATGTTGAATACACAGTCCATAGTGACTGATTTAGCAAAAACAATTTTGTATCTTTTAAGGAAAAATAGACTGTTTTGGACAATCAAGGGTAGGGGCAGTTTCGTTATTTTTCTGACATTCAAAAATTCTAAAAAAGTTTGGGAGGATAATATGATAAGTTTTTTACAATCTCCAAGTGGAATCACAAAAAAAGGAGTTGTAGATTTCTGTATTGACTATTTTTAACAAAACACGAAAAAGTGAAAAAGGGAAAAAAGCTACTACCCAGAACTTTGAAAGGGTTGTTTCGGCCACTTAACTAATGTAATAAATTCTAGCCTTTTGGGACACGAAAATTTATGGTATTAAGAATCTCCTGTCCAAAAATGAACTTATTCCGACTTAAAATGACCAAGTTATGGCCATTTTAATTTTTAGGATTTCCCGACAAAAACGACTATGACCGGAGTTCTATAACTCCGATAGCCACGAAATTTAAACTGGAGGCTCACGTTATCATCTATAAGATTGTGTCAAGAGATGGTAATTTCTGGAGTTGAGCATGAAAGGGCTAATTTCTTAAGCTACACACTAAAAATGATTTTTAAAAAATACTAAAGCAAGTTGGAAAATTATGAAAAAATACTTTTTGTGTATGAAATATATGTATATGTGTTTGGATTAAGAATAGAAAAATAATAAGCTGATTTGGTGTTTTCGTGAATAGGATTTGGAATCCACCTTGATGGATTGAATAATTTATGAATCCAGCTTGATGAATTGAAAAGCAGTTTACTGAATTGAACATATGTTGAATCCAGGTTGCGGGATTGAAATCCACTTGCTGGATTTGGAATCTAGTTTGCTGGATTGCAGTTTGGTTTGCTAGATTGGCCATCTAGATGCTGGATTTGGAATCCAAGTTACTTGATTTGGAATCTGGGCTGCTGAATTGGTATTTGACTTATTAGATGTTAAAAAAGAACTTATAATATATAAGGTTCAAGTATTTAAATCATATAAATATGATAGTAATGATTGAAAAATCATGATAAATGATAATTATTATGTAAAAGATTATTATGAGACTTGGAAAATTATTTTGATTGATAATATAATTATCTAAGATAATTTTTAAGTGTTTAGGCAGAGTTTAATTGAACTTAAACTCGATAATTATCCGACTAGGTCGTCGGGATGTCGGATATGTGTCAGATTTAACTCAGACTGAAATAGTTTAACTTGAGATTATGTCTTATGTGTGTTATAGACCGATAGGATTATGTGATAATATGTTTAGGTTATTTTAAAATTGTGATGATGTTATTCTAATTTGTATATCGATATTATTTATATATTAGGTCTTCAGATATAGCTTAATAAATTGCGTAACGGTAATCAATGGTTCAGGCAAGTTTTCTCTAACTCAACCCTGAGTTATAATTTTGCGTATATGCTTGTGATTAATCATTGATGATTATCACGTCTATGAATTGTTCAATCGCACTCCGTGCATATTGCATATGTTCATTAGGTATGTGTAAACACTCAAAATTTTCTTCTCCTGTTACTAACCATGCAGGTGGGCAAAAGCGTCTTTTTCACACTCCAAAGATAACCCTGGAGGACTACGACATCAACTTCAAACCCCGGAGATCACCCCGGGAGATCCAGTTTCCAACCTCGGAGATAGCCCCGGGAAATCAGGTTCCAACCCCAGAGATAATCCCGGGAAAGTCAGTTTCAACCTCGGAGGTAACCCCGGAGGATCAAGATCAAAGCTTGGAGATATCCCCAGGAGGTCAAGCCAACCTCAGAGATAACCCTGAGGACAGTCAAAGTCAACATCAAGTCAACTTCACAGATAACCCTGAGAAATGACTGCTACAACTGCGCAAAAATCTTTGATAACCCCGGGAGGGACAAAATGGTCATTTTGCCAACTCAACTTCACTTTAAATCAAATACACTCATTTCAACTCAAAAAACTTCAAAGGAAGTCCCACAAGAACAATATCTTAACTTCCGAGTGTAAACTACGCAAAACGACTTAACGGACTGCCTGGCAGAAACCCGCACATGCCATTTCGGTCATGGACCCACCTTCCTTGAATCAAAAAAGGGCAAATCATATGTCATTGTGTAACTCTCGGAAAGAGCTTTCCGGAATGATATGGCACGCTTCCATCGGACTCCCGAATTGAAAGTTATGAGCGACTGAGCGAACAACGCGTTGTCCGAGTGTACGTACTTCGCCACGGCGGGACCCACACTGCCCGGGGCACCCCGGGCAGTAGCTGGTACACCTGCGGCCCAGCAGGAGGTACACCTGCGGCTCCATCCTCTATAAATAGAGGACTTGGGGTGGCCATTTGGTAAGAGAAAACAGCGAAGAAGCCCTGTCCAATTTGCTCTGCACTCATCCCAGGCAGTGTACTTTCCCCTTTTAAACATCTGTGGGCTCATATATAGCCCTTTTGTACCTACAAAAGACTGTGTTTACCCACTCTAAAGATATAGAAGTCTTCTTTGGCAGCCCAATGTAAGCCTTCTCACACACTTTATAGTCCTTCTCTTCATCTTTGCACACACCCTTCTACAAGTTGAAAGTCGTGTTGCTTGCTTTTGCCCGAACTTCGGTCCATGGCTTCATTACAATCTGTATATATATATATATATATATATATATATATATATATATATAAATATATACGTATATATTGACGAACATTATCAAGTTATGCCTCGATTGAGCCTAGACTTGAGTCTGGAGCGTTTATTTGCTTTCTTATATATATTTATATATATGAACTACGTGTCGAACTCCGTTCGATGAGCCTATACTTCGGTCTGGAGCGTTTACCTGCTTTAATATATATATATATATATATATATATATATATATATATATATATATATATATATATATATATATATATATATATATATATCTGTGGTCGAACTCTGTTCGATGAGCCTATATTTTATATCCGGTGCGTTTACTCGCTTTTGTATATATATACTTATATATATGAACTATGGTCGAACTCTGTTCGATGAGCCTGGATTTTATATCCGGTGTGTTTATTCGCTTATATATATATATATATATATATATATATATATATATATATATATATATATATATATATATATATATATATTTCGTCCTGCCTGGAGTTCACTTCGTGGCAGTTGATCGCTTTGTACAGCTTTCTTTACGTTTCGTCCTGCCTGGAGTTTCCTTCGTGGTGGTTGACCGTACTTACTGCTTTACTTACGTTTTGTCCCGCCTGGAGTTTCCTCCGTGGCAGTTGATAGCTTTTACAGCTTTATTTATATTTCTGATCCCCAATGGAGATGCTTCGTGGTTGGTGATCATGTCTGTATATATATATATTTACAGCTTTTATATATATACCTGCTTACTGCTTTCATACAAACTGCAGTATCATGTGAGCCTAGGAATCATGTGATCACATATCCATCCCATTGGATCTATATTCGGTTCCCATGATGGACATTTCCAGCTATAAAGCAGCTTGTAAATTATTTTGCGGTATCTGAATTTCCTCATATGGTTTCTATACCCACGAGGGAGTCAGCATCATTTTGTACATTATTTTCGTACGGATGCTTCGCATCTGTCAAATAAAATCAACCGAGCCGATCACTTAATAAAATGGGAGTGTAAAAGGTCTCAATTACTATTGAGCATCAGGGTTTGAAAAACCTCTTTTATAAAACATCACTGCCATATCTTGCTTAAAATTAAATTTTTACATAAAATTCAAACCCTGTGTACATAGGTACGAACGAGGCCTCACACTACTTCCAAATAACAACACATTGACCCACACACACACACATTCAGATAATAGTTTCTTGAAAAGAGGCGGTCACCGTGGTAACACGGATGTCGGGGGGTGCCTAACACCTTCCCTCCGCATAACCAAGTCCCCGGACCCAAATGAATCTCGGTTTCACAGACCCGTTTAGCAGTGTCACATCAGTGGGTCAATGTACAAACCTTTTCTCGGTTGTGTTGGTACAACCATTTAAAAAACCAATTGGCGACTCTTATAGTTCAATCGTCGACATTATACATATCGGACCTTTTTCACTTGTTTTTTCAAACAAATCTCACCTAAAATGAGAACACCAAAGAATAAGTAACGGAAAGGGACAATAAAAAATCCCGACGTCGACAGGTGGCGACTCCGTTGGGGACTCCAGTAAGAGGACTTAAGCCACTATTACAATTTTTTCAAAATTGTTATCTGCTTGTGTGTGGATGTTGCATTTACATTTTGTGATGAATGTGTACGAATGCATTTCCTTATTTAGTGCTTCGCACTATAAACTGCTTGTGATATTAGTGCTTCGCACTATAAATTGCCTGTGATATTAGTGCTTCGCACTATAAAATTGCTTGTGATATTAGTGCTTCGCACCATATCTGCTTGTGATATTAGTGCTTCGCACATGTCATCATTTTCATATGGTAAGACACGATGTATGTGAATGTATGTTGTGTGGTCCCTCCACCAGGAGGCTATCCCGTCGGTGTTTGATTACTGGACTCGTGAGAAGACTAATTCTCCGAGGCTCAGGAAAGACACCACTCAAATTCGCTCCAGCTGAAAGACCGAATTAACTTTTCGTCAAGTAGATTGCGATGATTTGGGAACCTTCATGCCAAAAAGCCGCGAGAGTAACCTAATATAGGTCAGCCTCTGATAAACCTAAAACGGAGGAAAGTCTCTTCATTCTCTCATTTCAAATTACTTATAAAGCACAATTACTTGTAATTATCTTCCATATCTATCTCCATGTAATGAGAAATATGAAGAAATGTGTACACATACATGCTACAAATAGCTGACATCCGTTTTGTAGGATAAAATTCATAAATTGGACGCATCGTATAGCATGTTATTATCCACCTTCCCTAAAGACTAAACTATGCAAGTCTTTTACAGGGAATCAATCGGACCTACCACCCGCTCAAAGTCCAAAAAGGCAACATGCCTACAGTCAATCATGTCGTCATCCGACCAGACTTAACTTAATCTAGTTTCTCGTAAAGAATTCAACGCATTAAGCAAACAAATTACAGATTTGGCTATTCTACTAAAAGAATTACACCAGTCTACACAGGGTCAGAAAATACCCGTACATGCTGAATCCTCCACACAAGGAGGAACCCAGGTCGTTACAATACCTGAACTGCAGTTGGATCCGACCAACAAAACTCACGATGCTGCCCATCCAACTGGAGATCCAGACACTGGTGACATCAAAAAGAAAGTCCTCCAAATGGAAGAGACTCTTCGCACTATCAAAGGAATTGGAACCCACGGGAGTGTTTCATATGCCGATTTGTGTATTTTCCCTGGTATTCATTATCCACAAAAATTTAAGATTCCTGACTTTGAAAAATATGACGGGTTAGGAGATCCTTACACACATCTAAAGGTATTTATTGGAGAACTGAGATCTTATGGAGAGGATGAAAAACTCAGAATGCAATTGTTCCAAAAAAGTCTAACTGGAGAAGCCCGTTCGTGGTACACAATATTAGACAATTCAAAGATCCATAGTTAGGAAGAGCTAGCACATGCTTTCCTCACCCAATACAACTTTCAATCTCAAATGGCTCCTGATCGGTATCAAATTACCAAGATCAAGAAACAGTCTAATGAGTCTTTCAGAGAGTATGCTCAGAGGTGGAGACGCCTGGCTGCCCAAGTTAGTCCTTCCATGAAAGAATCAGAGATGGTCATGACTTTCATAGATATACAAGAAGCACCTTTCTATGAAAGAGTTTTAGCAGGCATCGGAAAACCATTTTCTGAAATGGTCAAACATGGGGAGATGGCTGAAATGAGATTGAAATCCGAAAAGATCCAAGACCTAGCTGCACTCAAAACGGTTGCTAATCACATCCAATATGGAAATTATGGGAACAACCCCCGGGGGGTCCATAAAAAGAAAGAAGAGGATGTTTCCCTGATACTACAGGGTCAAAAGGCAGTCAAAACATGCCTATTCAACGGAGAAATTACACTCCCTTTCAATCACAGTTTGCGAACCCTCCAGTACCAAAAGGTGGAGAATTCAAACGACCTCGAGTATTCACACCCTTAGGTGACACCCTCGAGAACATTCTCAATCTTCTAACAACATAGAAAAAAATCACGCACCTGCTTCCACCAGCCAGCCCTAATGGTCGGGGTTTTAATGCTGCTCAGAAATGTGCTTATCATGCTAGGGCACCCGGACATGATACTCAGGATTGTTGGGCCTTAAAACACAAAATCCAAGACCTGATAGACAACGGTAAAATCGTGGTCACCAAACCCGATCAACCTCACGTTCAAGACAACCCTCTTCCTGAACATAAGGAAGAAGAGGTCAACATGATCAATTAGAGCAGTGGACAAAGTTCCAATTTCAGCTGTGAATCCTTCCAGACCCCCAAAGATGGTGATGATAGATGGGATTATGCCAAGTTCCAATTCACAATGGAACAAAAGTTGAAAGCTCTCTGTAAATAAATTGAGCAATTGGCGGAACTGGTGACTTATCAGCATCAAGTGACTCGTCAGCTAATTAGCCAGGAGCATGCCCGTCTCCTACCTATTGTCATAAATATTCCCTCTTTACTTTCAAAAAATGAAATGCCGGAAGACAAAGTAACGAAGAGAGCGAATGCTAAGGCCCGTCGGGATTTTGCCAACAAAAGGGAATTCACATATTTGGGCCAACCTACGGAGGAAATCCTTCATATGTTAATCAATGAAGGAAGGATTAGTTCCCTTCTATCTCCAATCAACCCCCGTTTAGGACGATACAACTCTGAGGGAGTATGTCAATATCATTCTCAATCTCGCGGTCACAGCACAGAAGAATGCTGGGTACTCCGTCACCTTATTCAAAATTTAATCGACAGTGGCATACTGCGTCTGGCAAATAATGACACTGTGTTACGGGCAAGTGAGGATTCGTGTCCTACTAAGTGAAAGAGTGTAGTAGCAGTCATATCCGCTGAAAATGATGGAGTTAGCAAATCACTTGTCATGCCAGTAATTCAACTCAAGGGAATCAAAAATCCTTTGAAAGTGGCCGCTCCCAAGCCAATCAACTTGCCGTGTAGAGCATAATATCCTATTGTTAGCTTGCGCGCAGTTTCATGGAATTATGGAGAAGGTGAAGGATCCACCTCGCATATAACTGCTGCAGTGTCGAAGGAAAATCCAATGTATCTTTCCCAACGGGTAATGAAGCCTGTCATCAAGTCTATGGGGAAAGTACCCATTGAGAAGATTAAAAATTTCCTCCGCACTATAGGTCATAACGAAGCCAAGGTGGTTTTAAGCTTGAAAGAAGCTCCACAACAGATATCAATCTTGGACTTGGTCCTGACTTCCGAGAATCACTGGAAGGTCTTGTTAAATGTTTTAGAAGAAGCCTATCTACCGACATCAGTTGATACAGAAAAGTTTCAACATCTGGTTGATCACATTTTCAACAACAATGTGATATCATTCACTGATGATGACATACCGCCCGAAGGGACCGGTCATTGCAAACCGTTGCACATTATGGTCTTGTCCTCCGGATATATGGTGGCTGGAGTTTTAATAGATGGAGATTCCTCTCTGAATATTTGCCCATACGATACCTTGGTATAGATAAATATCAATCCCAATCGAATTCGGAGTAGCCATACCATTATCAAAGCTTTTGATGGAGCCCGCCGTAACTCGGTCGGAGTAGTTGAGCTGCCAATTGAGATTGGTCCTCATACATTATGCGTATCCTTCCATGTGCTCAAGATAGATTCGGAATACAACCTGCTCTTGGGACGACCATGGATTCACATGGTAGGGGCAGTCCCATCCACTCGTCACCAACAGTTGAAATACATCATCAATAATAGCCTGGTCATAGGCAACGCTGAATCGGAGATTCCTCAGCACGGGGACATGCCGCTCATCAATGCCAATAAGGATGCTAAGCCAATTAGTTTTCATGCTTTGGAAATAAGCAATACCCAATACCATGCTATTGGAACACCACTGCCCGAACTCCAGATTTCTGCCGAGGTAATGTCAGCCATGCAAGAAATGATGTCGTTGGGTCATAAACTGGGACAAGGGTTGGGTAAAGATTGCCAGGGTGCCAAGTATCCTATTCGCTTAACCCAGCAAATTGGGACAACTAGACTAGGCTATTCTTCCAGCTCTAGTCACAGGAATCCTCATAAGCATTAGCAGATTCTTGCAGCTTCAACCATGCGGCGTTTAGCTTCGCCTTCAAGCTCTGAGTCCGCACAACCTCCCATAAAGGTTCCAACCAATATAATGGCGATATTATTTCCAAAGCCGATACCGGTGAAGGAGAAAGAAATCTTTGTTCCAGATCCCGCAGTGGAGGAAGAGGAACGAAGAATCAAGCAAGACATCATACGGATGATGTTCGGCATACGCATCATTATTCATGATGAGCATACCAACAAATACACCCCAGACGATGATGGCCCAGACGTAATGGTCATAATTCGGGAGAAGGAGGTTGATGCTAACCCCTCCATCACTGCAGACCACCAAGACTTTGCCCTCGACAATTGGAGTACCACTCCTTGCATTTGTCGATGAGGGTAAAAAGCGAAGAAACTCTCTCTACCTTGTAGATAGCAATAACTGCTTACTTTTTCTATACAGTATTAGTAGTTACTTTTGTCATTACAGGGTAACACTTTGTGTGATTGAACAGTGTTATATACTAAGTGAAAGCATATTTTGTTTCAGGACTCTGAATTTAGATGTGCCTGTACTTGCTGATGAGGTGCCTATTCTCCACAAGGACTGTAACTTTGATGTAAAGTGGGACTCAGACTTGATGGAAATATAAGAGGACTATGATATACCTCAGGAGATCAAAGAATAGGTTGAAGACAAACCAAAGCTAAATCTTGATCAAACCACCTCTTTTGAACTGCGAAAAACTCCAAAAATATCCAGATGGGTACGGACCTCACTCCAAACCAAAGGAATGACATGGTTACTCTATTGACTCTATTCCAGGATGTGTTTGCATGGTCTCACGAAGACATGGTCGATTTATACACGAACATTATCATTCATCGCCTTCCCATCAAAGAGGGATTCAAGCCACTCAGGCAGAAGCTCCGGCGATTAAAACCTGAGTGGAAGTTAAAAATTAAAGAAGAAATTGTGAAACAATTTCAAGCCGGCATCATCATGGTGTCAACATACCCTGAATGGCTATCCAACATAGTCCCCGTTCCGAAACCGGGAAGGAATGTGCGAGGTTGTGTGGATTACAGAGATTTGAATAAAGCTTGCCTCAAAGACAGCTTTCCCATGCCATTCATCCACATACTTGTTGACAATACAGCTCGATACGACATGTACTCGTTTACTGATTGCTTTGCGAGGTACCATCCAATCGTGGTTGCTGAGGAGGATCGTGAGAAAATTGTTTTCATCACTCCTTGGGGAACCTTTTGCTAAGGACGATTGTCATTCGGCCTCATCAATGTCGGAGTTACATATCAATGAACCATAGGGCTCTTTTCCATGATCTAATGCATAAAAAAAAGAAAAAGGAAAAAAAAGAATAGAAAAAAAGAAAAAAGAAAAAAAAGAAAAAAGAAGAAAATAAAAGAAAAAAAACTCTTCAACAGGTTCTACATTTGCTGCCTTACCATCGGCAGGTTCTACATATGGTCTTAGAGTTCGAAGAAATCTCCTTTCTACACATTTCTCGTAATAGGAATGACTTTGCAGGTGCACTAGCAACCTTGGCCTCCTTGATCAACATCCATGACAAGGAAGACATGCCAACCCTCACATTTACGCAACAAAAAAGCTCCAGCCTATGGGAATTCCATTGAAAAGTATTGGATGACCTACCTCCCACCCAACATCCTTGGTATCAACACATCAAGAAGTACTTACGAGATGGATCTACACCCGCTAAGGCGAGTCCGATTGAGAAAAGGTGGATCCATCAACTTTCTATAAAATTCTACCTGAACGGAGATGCACTATATGAAAAGAGATGCAGAACGAGGTCTCCTCAGATGTCTGGACGAGGACCAAGCTCAGAGGCTATGGATGAAATCCATGGGAAAGTATGTGGCCCACACATGAGCGACCCTCTACTTGTAAAGAAGATCCTATAACAGAAAAGTCCAACTACGGCAGTTCAAACAACACGACTTGATTTTGAAAAAAAGATCGTTGACAACCAAACTCAGTCAAAAGGAAAATTCTCCCCGAACTTGGAAGGCCCGTTTATTGTCAAGGAGGTATTGACAGGAGGCGCTTTTAGATTACAGGAAATGGACAGCGATGAATTTCTGTAACTCATCAATTTAGACACCGTGAAACGGTACTATGTCTGAGGTTACCATCAAGTGAATATCCTGGTTTTGGATCATCAGATCACCAGTCATTTTAGGTTCTTTAACCCTCACTACATACCGCCTTTCCTTTTTACCCATCTGCCCCTCAGGGAAAAATACATTTTTCAAACCAGCTGCCTGGTTTCACTTCATTTCATACTTTCAGTTTATCCCACCAGGGATTAAACCTTTCACACCTTCAATTTATCCCGTACATGGGATTAAAACTTTTCATCTGCAATCCGCCCTGTATATGGGTGAACTACGTCGACCTGATCTCCCCAATAAACGGGAGTACGTAGGCAGCCATCTTATATGGTCCGGTCTCACCACAGAAAAACAAAAGCAAACATACTTCTATCCATAGCCATATACAGAAACCAGTCCCAAGACACAAAAGATGGTAGGGAATACACACAGATCGACGATCCATTCTGAAAATCATGAGACATCTCACTGTCCATCCATCAAGGAGGAGCTCAGAATACATCCAGATCATAAAGTCCTAGAGAAAAAAGTAAATATCAAACAAGTAACGAGGCACAACTAAAAGGGAAGTGAATCAACATATATTTCCCTGCCATATATAATGTTGTTTGATATATACAATATGTACTATACGTGACAAAAATGGCTAAGCTAGTCTGTGCAGGAAAATCCAAGCCCTTCTATAAATCAATGTATATGCGCACAATCGAATTCAACATGGCGTCCCTCTCAGAAGAAGGGTGTAATGCTGTAAACTCATGCCCTATGGTAACAAAGCGACCTAAAATTTCCATAGCCATCTGCATGATGACGCGATGGTCATCAATACATGTGCTCATCTCTACGATGATACCAATGGTATGAGACCTCATTACATTGCTATTTGTAATAGCGACATCTCGGGCATATATAGCCTCATCCTTCTCAACAACAACGGTATCCCTATGAGTTAGAGCATCATCTCTCTCAACTAGAGTGACATCTCTACTATAAAGGGCTATTAACATTAAAGCCCACATTCACTACCTGTTCACCATATGGTACAGAGGTAAAAGCTTCTCGCGATCTTGTCATCTTATCAGGCCATCTGTCAAAGCAACTACCCTAGACAACAAGCAAGGCTGGGGCAATTTCAAAATTGGCAACAACCGAATATTGGATCCCGTACGACAAGATTGGGGGCAATCTCGAAAGCAGCGACAACTCAACACTAGGGTATTTATCAACCATCCTAATGTGGAAAATGCACTAATCAGCGCCATCAGCATGGTCCATCATCATCTCAATGGCGATTAAGATATTATTCACTCACGATTTGGTCAACAAAGAGAGTTTCTCGTATAAATCTCTGGTAACAACATGCGAAAGGACTGGGGCATTTTTTCGATTCCAAGATTGAACGAAATCATGGCGACATTAGCTTGCTCCTACGAAAGAATGGAAAATTCTCAAGAAATTTCATAACTCTGAAGTAGAAGGCCAACGACGAAAGGTCTAGGAAAGGAAATCTACACCATCAAACAAGTTAACCTGCATCAAGTCCTCATCAGTTGAGGCCTCTACACTGAAGTTCAAATCTGGGCAGCGAAAGAACGAGTTGCACCCTATAGGGATGTCAGTGGCATTCAAGTCATCAGTTCAACCGGATTTCAAATCAAGCACTCAAGGAAATGGGGCACAAGCACCCAAATAGCGAGAGAAAACTCCAAATCACCTCAAAAAGGGTGAGACATCTGGTGGTTGTCATCAATCTAGTGTAACATCAGACGAAGTCTAGTGAAGTAATCCGTGGAATATTACTTCAGCGAAGGTATCGAAAGATCTGGTATTCTAAACCATTGCCATCAATACAGCGCGACATCAATACAGTTCAGTGATGAAAGCTTCGTATACCACCGTTCGAGTGGGAACCAAAAAAGTTTGGCGATCAGTAGGATAGTCACCATTGCAACTACCAGTGAATACATCGGGAGGGTCTGGTGATTTCTGAACGTCATCCCCATCAGAGATATAGAAAACATCTCAACTTATCTTCATCAAACAATCATCAGTGACTAAATGCCAAACCATTGGAGTCAACGCCAGCATAGGCATCATCAATTATCGGCAAAGGTAAAGCAATTTGCAAAAATATTTTAAATATTCATCATAACATTGCGATTTGCAAAATGTGATATGCAAAATGTAATATGTGAAATACGATGTGCGAGTTGCGATGTATGATGTGTGATGCGATTTGGCCAAATGCAAAATGCAAAAAGCGATGTGCGAAATGCGATGTGCGATGTGCGATTTACGAACCGCGATTTGCGAAAATATTGTCACATTCATCATAAACAGTCACTACATTGCGATTTGCATCATTGAAAAAACCTTGTCATGTTTCAAGTGTCTACTAATCTTTATCATGTCCTTTCCATTGCATTGCATGAACATGATAAAGAGGCGCATCTGTATACACTCAAAATTTTCTTCTCCTGTTACTAACCATGCAGGAGGGCAAAAGCGTATGTTTCACACTCTAAAGATAACCCTGGAGGACTACGACATCAACTTCAAACCCCGGAGATCATCCCAAGAGATCTAGTTTCCAACCCCGGAGATAGCCCCGGGAAATCAGGTTCCAACCCCGGAGATAATCCCGGAAAAGTCAGTTTCAAACTCGGAGGTAACCCCGGAGGATCAAGATCAAAGCCTGGAGATAGCCCTAGGAGGTCAAGCCAACCTCAGAGATAACCCTGAGAAAAGTTAAAGTCAACATCAAGTCAACCTCAGAGATAACCCTGAGAAACGACTGCTACAACTGCGCAAAAATCGGAGATAACCCCGGGAGGGGCAAAATGGTCATTTTGCCAACTCAACTTCACTTCAAATCAAATACACTCATTTCAACTCAAAATACTTCAAAGGAAGTCCCACGAGAACTATATCGTAACTTTCGAGTGTAAACTACGCAAAACGACTCAACGGACTGCTTGGCGGAAACCCGAAAATGCCATTTCGGTCATGGACCCATCTTCCTGGAATCAAAAAAGGAAAAATCATATGTCATTGTGTAGCTCTCGGAAAGAGCTTTCCAGAATGATATGGACGCTTCCATCGAACTCCCAGATTAAAAGTTATGAGCGACCGAGCGAACGTACTTTGACACGGCGGGACCCACACTACCCGGGGCACCCCGGGCAGTAGCAGGTACACCTGCAGCCCAGCAACAGGTACACCTGCGGCCCAGCAGTAGGTACACCTGTGGCTCCATTCTCTATAAATAAAGGGCTTGGGGTGACCATTTTGTAAGAGAAAACGGCGAGGAAGCCCTACCCAATTTGCTCTGCACTCATTCCAGGCAGTGTACTTTCCCCTTTTAAACACCTGTGAGCTCATATATAGCCCTTTTGTACCTACAAAAGTCTGTGTTTACCCACTCTAAAGATATAGAAGTCTTCTTTGGCAGCCCACTGTAAGCCTTCTCACACACTTTAGAGTCATTCTCTTCATCTTTACACACACCCTTCCACACATTGAGAGTCGTGTTGCTTGCTTTTGCCCGGACTTCGGTCTGTGGTTTCATTCCAGTCTGTATACATATATTATATATATGTATATATTAATATATATATTGACTAACATTATCGAGTTATGCCTCGATTGAGCCTAGACTTCGGTCTGGAGCGTTTATTTGCTTTCCTATATATTTATATATACGAACTGCGTGTCGAACTCTGTTCAATGAGCCTAGAATTTGGTCTGGAACGTTTACCTGCTTTAATATATATATATATATATATATATATATATATATATATATATATATATATATATATATATATATATCTGTGGTCGAACTCTGTTCGATGAGCTTGGATTTTATATCTGGTGCGTTTACTCGCTTTTGTATATATATACTTATATATATGAACTGTGGTCGAACTCTATTCGATGAGCTTGGATTTTATATTCGGTGCGTTTATTCGCTTATATATATATATATATATCCAGCTGTAAGCAGCTTGTAAATTTTTATGCGGTGTCTGAATTTCCTCAGATGGTTTTCATACCCACGAGGGAGTCGACATCATTTTGTACATTATTTTCGTACGGATGCTTCGCATTTGTCAAATAAACTCAACCAAGCCGATCACTTAATAAAATAGGAGTATAAAAGGTCTCAATTACTATTGAGCATCAGGGTTTGAAAAATCTCTTTTATAATAGGTGTGTAAAAGGTCTCAATTACATAATAGGTGTATAAAAGGTCTCAATTACATAAAATTCAAACCCTGTATATATAGGTGCGAACGAGGCCTCGTACTACTTCCAAATAACAGCACATTGACCCACACACACACACATTTAGATAGCAGTTTCTTGAAAAGAGGCGGTCACCGTGGTAACACGGATGTCAGGGGGTGCCTAACACCTTCCCTCCGCATAACCAAGTCCCCGGACCCAAATGAATCTTGGTTTCACTGACCCATTTAGCAGTGTCACATCACTGGGTCAATGTACAAACCTTTTCTCGGTTGTCTTGTTACAACCATTTAAAAAACCAACTGGCGACTCTTATAGTCCAATCGTCGACATTATACATGTCAGACCTTTTTCACTTGTTTTTTCAAACAAATCTCACCTAAAATGAGAACACCAAAGAACAAGTAACGAAAAGGGACAATAAAAAATCCCGACGTCGACAGTATATAAGGCTGATCACCTTCATTACCATTTGGTCTAGATACAATTATTCATGTTTATGTTCGTTCAGTTATGAAAATTTGTTCATGCTAGTTAACAATGTATATATTGTTGAATGTTAGCCAGCTTGCCATTAAATTCTTTCAATTATGATATATTCTTTGTTGAACTTAAACTTGCTGGGAAAATTTGTTGCTCACCCTTGCTATATCATGATTAACATTGCAGATTAAGACGAATACGTCGTATACAGGAAAAGAAAAAGCCAAGTCCAGCTTGGGATAATATGTGCAGCTAGAAATGTAATTGTATTGTATGATAATATCATTGTATGCTAGATAGGATATTGATTCAGGTATTATGTAAAGGTTATCGACCTTGGGGATTAAAGTGTAATGTTTAGTGTATAAATAATTTATGTTTATATCTTCCACAATAGAAATAGAATTTTAGTGTACCGGATCGGCGGTGATTTGGAACCCGGATCTGGGGCTCTCACAGTTGGTATCAAAGCTATAGGTTATAAACCTAGGGAAGGGATACGTTAGACTAATAACTGCAGTTATTAGGATAAGGGCTAACTCAAATAGAGTTAGTGTGTCGATAAGATTCAAAGACGAATCTCGGCGAGTTATAAAGATATAGAGTTCCCTAACTCTGATAATAAATGTGAATAGTAATGATGAATAGATAGAGTCTAAAAGACTAAAAGTATAGGGATAGGAGATCGTAAAACAAAACGATCAAGACATAGAAATAAATCGTAATATATACGATGAGATCACCCCGTGATCTGATAAGGTGATAGCAAGGAATAGAATCAATCTAATGATTGAAAAGTTTACAGCAAAGATTGTTGTGTGTCTATGAATTGGTACGAATTCAGGAAAGGATTATGAATACGGATTAAATGAAATTCGTATTGAAAAGGGAGTTAAGATTAGGTGAGGATTTCACTTGAGGACTCATGTGAGCAGCTGAGTTGTATGATTTCTTGTTATGGGCGTGGAATTCTACTTGGTGTAAAAACCACTTAGTTTCTGGTACTGCTAATCATTGAAATGTCAGTGTCGCGCTATTTGCTATATACATGTTGAGAAGGTGATTCTTTTCTCAGGTGTATAACAGATAGGTAGGGTATAGTTAGAGAATATAAGGTTAAGTACGAGTTCTTAAAACTCATACTTATGGTACGTTCGTGACTTATAATTATATAAAACATTTATGAACCCCTCAGCGAATGGACGCCAAAGGTCTGACTAGGATAAGTTCTTAAACTCATATGATTATGACAAGTTCCTGGACTCATATGTGTGGTAAGTTTGACAAACTGGGGTAGAACTAGGTGTGAAAGGAATATTGAGGATAATAGGAATAGATAGCATTATTAAGCAATTGATCATTAGAGGAGACATAGGTTTTTTCAAATCTCCTAGCTATGCTAGACTTTGAAATTTTTGACATCAAGCCGAATACGCACTATGTGCTTTTTGAAATGAATTTTTATTCTCAACTTCTAGTGACCATTATGTATGTGTGGACTTCAGGCCATCGACACATCGTTACTTGTTGAGATGATAAAACTGAATTGCCATTATTTTTGAATGGTTTAAAGTATAGTCTATGTTACTTGTTTTGGCTAGGCGATAATAATTTAAAATATCAAAATATATTTTTATTTATCACTTATGCACCATGTAACTTGGTGCAGAGATGATAAAAAGTTGAATTTGATCTAAAATCGTTGTTCCACTATTGTATGATGTGTTACGACAAAGTCACTCGATGACGGCATCCTCAAACGGGCTGTTAATACAGTACGGCATCATGATGTCATTTTCAACGATAATGTTAAAATTTTAATTTGCCAACGGGGTTTGGCTATACCTAAATATTTTGATTGAATTTAATTATTGATATGAGTCTAAGCTATTTGATTCGACTAGACCAACGTTTATGAAAATCCTAAGCGTTCTTTAAAAATTTTCCTGAACCAAATTGTTTTTGTACTGAATTCTATGATAAGACTGAGGTGAAATGTGCAGATTGGATAAAATTATTCAATAGCAAGAATATTCGTGAGAAATGATTAAAGTATACGTACTAGTAAAGGTAGTTTACATTCTTCGTGATTGTAAACATACTATTAACCTTTATAAGGGGTAGAGTACCTTTTTTCATAATTGAAATAGGTCAAGGGTAGTAATACCTGTAAACCTTAGTAGTTCATGGTCTATATGACTCCTCAGCACAATTTCAAAATTTTAACTCTGGTGAGTGATGTATTAGGTAGCATGTAACGATGAGAATGAATGGTGAATGATTCACTGTGTAAGGTGTAAGGTAAATTTCGGGGACAAATTTTTTAAAAGAAGGGGTGAATGTGATAACCCGAAAATTTAGATATTTATTAAAATCTGAAAAGATTGAATTAAGGTTAAATATTAAACCTATACAGAAAATAAGTGTATTGATTTGACAGTTTTAGGAAGGAATTTTGAGGTTTTAAAAATTTTTGTGGCGAATTATTCAGGATTATGTATATAAGTGTATATGTTCTGTGTATGGTCATATATATGTACAGTATAGGGTTAAGGATCAATTATTGGTCGAATAAGTTATATCGGGGATAAAACCTAAGGTTATATTAAGAACTTCAATGTTCAGTTAGAAAACCCTAACGACAAATAATAAACCCTAATTCTAGCTTTGGAAACCCTAATTTCATTTTCGGGAATTCTAAACCCTATTTGGGAATTTGAGAACCCTAATGCTAAGTATAAAATCCTAAGGGTTAAAAGTTATGTGAGTAATGAATATGAATATTATATGATGGTTTATATTTGTTTATTAATATAAACAAATAAAAGAAACTAGTGTGATCCTAATTATATCTTAGGAATGAAGAATTGAATAATTTAAGGGTTATGGGATGAGAGAATTATATTATTTAGAATATATACAAATTCTAAGAGATTTATTTTATACATCTCAGTTAATTAATTTTATAACCTAATTATAGCAAGTCTAATTGGGTTAAGAAATTAAGTGTACATGAGCAAGGATTTAAATTATAATTGAGGAAATGAAAACTCTAATTATATGATTAGGGTTGGATAGGAATTTAAAAGTATTGGACTATGTCAATTTCATGGCCCATGAAATGAATTTAGAAGCCCAAAAGAATTTATTTAAAGCCTAAGCTTAACCCAATTTAAAGGGAGGGCACTTTAGACTTTTGGTATAATAGATACTCCCTCCGTCCCAAATTAATTGCTCAGTTTTGACTTTTTTAAGTCAAATTGACTATTTTTAGAATTAATAATTAAACATATATAAATATATTTCTAAAATTATAAAAATTGGGATTATTAATAAATTGTATATACTTTCTTTTGGTTATAATCACTTCACCTATATTTTAGCAAAAATAGTAAAAATATTAGTTTTAAAAATGGTCAATTTGACTTTAAAAAGTCAAAACTAAGCAGTTAATTTGGGACGGAGGGAGTATTACATAAAACAAAAACCAAACTTGGTAAGAAATTGGCCACTTGGCCAGATTTACAAGGAGAGGAAGGAAGTGATTTAGTGGAAAGCACATGGTTAATTCATTTGGGAATATTTTTTCCAACAACTCTAGCCATGTGTCACCATTTTATTTTGCCATCATTCTTAACCAAGTTTGCAAGTAAAGAGAGAGGAGCAAGTAAGCTTTGATATTTTGGGAATGTATTATAGATATCTATATGATATATCTATACATTATTTACTAACATTAAATGTTTTTCTCTTCCATCTTTTATTCATCTCATTTGACTTACCTAAGAAGAGCTAAAGAGAGAGAGAGAGAGAGAGAGAGAGGGAGGAACGACACTTAGAGAGAGAAAAGGAAAGAGAGGGCTGCCATTAATGGAAGGAAGAAGAGAGAAGAAGAGAGAGAAAGTTCATCCATGGAAGAAGAAGAAGAAGGAGAAGAGTTGGAGCAAAAAGGTATAAATACCTTTTGATATGTATTTTTGATTATTTTTAATCAAATCTTGAATCTATATTTCTAAACTCAAAAACCATATATATACATGTTAATGAGTATTTCATGTTTAGATATACCCATATTGGGTTTTGTTTTGTTTGGAAATCGAAATTAAAGAAAAGTGATTTTTCTAGTTTATAAGCCATAAATTTTGTATGTACTTTAGATTTCCACCGATTTTGATCTACAGCTTCTTTTTGCGATCCATCGAAGAGAGGTGCTAGATATATAAGTTAACTACTAAAGCCAAGTGGTAGCACTCAAAAATATTGAAAACACAGTCCGTAGTGACTGATTTAGGAAAAATAGTTTCATGTCTTTAAAGGAAAAATAGACTGTTTTAGACAGCCAAGGCTAGGGGCAGTTTCGTAATTTTTCTGACATAAAAATTTTTGGAAAACTTTAGGAGGATAATATGATAAATTTTCTAACATCTCCAAGTGGAATCATTGAAAAAGGAGTTGTAGATTTTCGTATGAACTATTTTTAACAAAGCATGAAAAAGTGAAAAAGGAGAAAAAGCTACTGCCCAAAACTTTGTAAGGGCTATTTAAGCCACTTAATTACTGTAATAAATTTTGTCCTTTTGGGACATGAAATTATATGGTATTTAGAATCTCCTGTCCAAAAATGAGCTAATTCCGACTTAAAATGACCATGTTATGGCCATTCCAATTTTTAGGATTTCCCGACAAAAATGACTATAACCGGAGTTCTATAACTCCGATAGCCACGCAATTTAAACTGGAGGCTCACATTATCATTTATAAGATTGTGCCAAGAGATGTCAATTTATGGAGTTGAGAATGATAGGGCTAATTTCTTAAGCTACACATTAAAAATAATTTTTGAAAAATACTAAAGGAAGTTGGAAAATTATGAAAAAATATTTTTTGTGTATAAAATATATGTATATGTGTTTGGACAAAGAATAGAAAAATAATAAGTTTATTTGGTATTTTCATGAATAGGATTTGGAATTCAGCTTGTTGGATTGAATAATTTATGAATCCAGCTTGCTAAATTGAAAAGTACTTTACTGAATTGAACATATATTGAATCCAGGTTGCTGGATTGCAATCCACTTGCTGGATTTGGAATCCAATTTACTGGATTGCAGTTTGGTTTGCTGGATTGGCCATCTAGATGCTGGATTTGGAATCCAGGTTTCTGGATTTGGAATCTGTGTTGCTGAATTGGTATTTGACTTATTAGATGTTAAAGAAGAACTTATAACACATAAGATTAAAGTATTTAAATCATATAAATACAATAGTAATAATTGAAAAATCATGACAAATGATAATTATTACGTAAAAAATTATTATGAGATTTGGAAAATTATTTTAATTGATAATATAATTATTTAAGATAATTTTTTAAGTGTTTAGGCAAAGTTTAATTGAACTTAAACTCGATAATTATCTAGCTAGGCCATCGGGATGTCGAATATGTGTCAGATTCAACTTAGACTGAAATAGTTTTACTTGAGATTAGGCCTTGTGTGTGTTATAGACTAATAAGATTATGTGATAATGTGTTTAGGTTATTTTAAAATTATGATGATATTATTCTAATTTGTATATCGATATTATTTATATATTAGGTCTTCAGACAAAGCTTAATAAATTGTGTAATGGTAATCAACAGTTCATGCAAGTTTTCTCTAACTCAACCCTGAGTTATAATTTTGCCTATATGCTTGTGATTAATCATTGATGATTATCACGTCTATGAATTGTTGAATTGCACTCTGTGCATATTGTATATGTTCATTACGTATATAAGGCTGATCACCTTCATTACCATTTGGTCTAAATACAATTATTCATGTTCATGTTCGTTCAGCTATGAAAATTTGTTTATGCTAGTTCACAATGTATATATTGTTTAATGTTAGCCAGCTTGTTATTCAATTCTTTCAATTATGATATATTCTTTATCGAACTTAAACCTGGTTGGCAAACTTGTTGCTCACCCTTACTATATCATGATTAACATTGTAGATTAGGGCAAATACTTCGGATAGAGGAAAAGAAAAAGCCAAGTCTAGCTTGGGATAATTTGTGCAGCTAGAAATGTAATAGTATTGTATGATAATATCATTATATGTTAGATAGGATATTTATTCAGGTATTATGTGATGGTTATCGACCCTGGGGATTAAAGTGTAAAGTTTAGTGTATAAACAATTTATGTTTATATCTTCCACAATAGAAATAGAATTTTAGTGTACCAGATCCGTGGTGATTTGGAACCCGGATATGGGGCTCTCACATTACATGTTAAAACGAAGAAATCAAACTTTGAACGGACAAATTCAGGGTTATAATGAACCCATAATGTCAATAATGTAATTAGATATTTTTGGCCATGTTTTATTTTTCTTGCGAACTTCAGAATCCGGAACTTGCGTGTCGTACCGCAGCGCTAGTTCTAGGCCTTAAAGTACGCGTCACAGCGCAAAGGTTAGCCTGTATAGTGGCATCGCAGTGCCACTTTGCAGTTTGTCCAGAAATGAGAGTTTTAATTGTTTTAGTCAAGGGAATGTAATAGTAACCTAATCTAATGAACATAAAAATATGTTAGACAAATAGTGTGATGTTAAAATAGATTCTTAACATGTCAATAAGGTATTTACATGTTAAAATTGATTTGTTGAACGCATAGTTAGCTCGTCGTTCTTGAAGTCTAATATTATGTGAAAACAAGTATTGTGATTTGATTAGT
The DNA here is from genome assembly GCA_016801055.1 of Panax notoginseng. Classification (NCBI taxonomy): domain Eukaryota; kingdom Viridiplantae; phylum Streptophyta; class Magnoliopsida; order Apiales; family Araliaceae; genus Panax; species Panax notoginseng. The sequence continues at coordinate 111,927,220 of CM029014.1, forward strand.
ATAATCATAATCAGATTTTAGACAAAAGAAAATGAACTTGTGATGCTAGTTACATTATAATTGACTAGTATTGTGAATGTAAATGGCATGTAGGATTAAATCGAGGGGCGTGTATAGTTAACGTGTAACCTACACACGAGGCAAGTTTTCCTAACACTACTTGTTGTCGTTATGAAAGTTCTAAACCTTACCTCTTTACGTTGAGCAAGTTATAGACTAATATTCTATATGCAGCTAGTTCTTATGATTTATAGATCAAGTTTAGGTTGTCGTATTAAATGTTATCAATCTTTTAAAGCATGATTCCTGTTATACAACACTTATTCCATTGTATACCTCTTGAGTTTATTATTCAAATTGAATATCATTTATTGTTGAACCTTATAAGACTAGCGAACCCTTATTGATTCGACTAGCCCATAGTTGATGAACGTTCTAAATTTCAGAACCCTTGTTGAGTTTATTAAAACCAAGCTTTCTTTGGTGCGGACTCTAATGTCAAACTGATATGAACAACCATGTTATAGGTGATTACTTATGCTTTAGCGTTAAGATATTGTGCACAGTATGGTACTAAGGGCTGATCCCCCTAAGTATGAGTAGAAGAGTCCATAGTCTTATAACTGTTAAAGATTTCAAGTATAACACTTGACAACCTTGGACATAGTTCAAGGTCTTATGACCTTCAGAAGTTCTTTTGATTCTTGTTATTCATTCTTGATTCAAAAGTCAAGTTTCTTATTTCAGAAGTCTTTGATTCACTCGCATGTTATTATATTGTTGTTACATTATTATACTTGTGGGTAATCGTGCTCACTCTTGCGTAATAATAACATTACAGTTAAGAACGAAAGGTCCGACGAGCCTTCTACTAGTAAAGACAAGGGCAAGATTAACAAGTAATAAAGACTTGTTGTTTATTTGTTATGTTATATTTCAGACTTATGTTTAAATTGTGTAAGACTTAATATTTGTTTATGTTTTCGCATTTGAGATTTAAGGTTAGTATGACCTGAGATTGATGTATTTATTTTTAGATGTTGTAACTCCTTAAGGAGGGGATTTATTTCTATCTATTTTATGGTTTGATTTATTTATGGGTAGATAGACATATGATGTTTGTACAGTGAACACCAAATCACGTGAGAATTGAAGTGCCCGGATTTGGGGGTATTACAATGTTCATATTCAATCTATTAATTGTGGATTTAATGTTATATGTGACAACCCAAAAATTCGGATTGTCCAGAAATTAAGATTTAAAGAATTAGTTATTAATAAAATGAATTTTTAGTAATACTATTATGTGCTATGTGTTTATTAATCGTTCTATTACCTAGAATGATTATAAGTCGGGAGGATTCTGACTACGAGCTAGATTGAACGAGTAAGAATTTTCAAGACGAAAATGAAAGTTTTCCGGGAACAAAATATTTTTCGGGAAAAAAGACGAAATAAGTACTATTCATCAGTTTATGCTCGGAGTTTTATTTTGAAATTCTGAGAAGTTAACGATTACGTAAAATGTTGAGACGTGATGGAATATTCAATAATATTTCAGTTATGACAAAAACGAAGTTTTCTCCTGTGGATGTAAAACCTAAGGGTTAGGGAAAGTAATTTCTGAGAATTTTAATGAGTACGTGTAATAACTAGGGTTATTATGCGTGAGAGAACGAGTATAATACTAGTTATTATACGAGTATAGCACGAAGATTAGTACGGCGTATAATACGAATATCGTACGAGTGATATACGAAGAGAATACGAGAATACGAGAATAGAATGCGTAGAATACGATGAGTCTTAATGGACTTTGAGTTCATGGACTTTGTAGAATCCAATTGGTCTTGGATTATGTCAAGCCCAATGATTTGTGAAATCAAGCCCTAGTAAAGCCCAATAAAAATTAGGGTTAAGGCCCAAACCAAGAAAAGAAACCGCGGATAGAACCGATGGGTAAACGGATGGGTAAAAACCATTGGGGCAATCCATGGGATGACCCATGGGCATGTGGGCAGGCCACTTGGCCACCAAGTAAGGGTGGTGGCCAAGTAAACTTGGTGGCTAAGGGATGGAGGAGGTGTGAATAGTAAGGAGGTGGGGGGCAAAATGACTAAATTGCCCAAAGCTTTGGTTTTCTATAAATAGAAAGCTAGATTTTCATTTTCTAGGATTTTGAAAATCCTACACTTGAGGGAGAGTGAGATCTCGGTTGGGAGAGGAAGAGGAAGAGCGTGAGAATGAATGCTCGGATCAAAAGTGATCGTGAAATAGAAAAGCTCGCAAATCTCCAGCTTTGTCTAACAGAAGAAGATTAAAGAAGAATGGTAATCCGAACCCTAGTTCTTCTATTATTTTTCTTTAAGTTTTTATCTTCAAAAACATAACTTAATGAACATAAGAAGTAGATGAAGTTAAGAATGATTTCATATGGTTGAAATCATGAGAAAATGAAGAAATAAGAATTAGAAATTTATTTTATGAATTTCTTAAGGAAGTATAAGATTCGTAAGGATTTTGAGCGATCCGAATTAATTTTATGAATAAGTAGGTTAAATTAGTAAGGAATGATGTTCTATAACATCAAATTCCGAGAAAGAGTAGAATCGTAATCCAAAATATCGATTAAAATGAAGAACGAACGAAGAACGCGAAGAACACGAAGAACGTTGTTGATGGACAAATTTAAAACCATCGTAGTGTAATTGTTGTTGATGGAAAAGTTCAAAACAATCGTGTATAAGTTAGATGCTTATTTCTTGGTTAGGAACGTTAGAATCGTTCATGAAGAACGGATTAAAACGGAGCTATAACGAAGTTATGACGAAATTTCGTAAAAGACGAACGAGAATTAGAAAGTTAGTAAATGAACCCGAACATGTAGGGTTTCATAAGAATGTAAGAGAACATATAAAATGTGAGTCGTGGACTCAAGAACGAACGAATTCCGAGTTCGGATGACCGAATTACGGACGAACAAACGAAGAACGTTAAAAGCATTAAAATGAACGAAGAGTGAAGATTAAGTCAATTGAATGGCATGTTAACGGATTCAGAACAAATTTCTGTCTATGGCTAATTGAAATACATAAGATAAGGAAGAGAATGGCTTTGGAACGACTTCATTCTGAGTTATAACGAAGAAGTTATGAGATCGGAAAATAAGCGTCTCAAAATGAAGTTAACACTTAGAAAAATTTTCGGGAAGAAGGACTTGGCGCCGCAGCGCCAGTCATGCCTAGAGAGGTGGCGCCGCAGCGCGAGAGATAACAAAGGGTTTGGCGTCGCAGTGCCAGACCAAGGGAAGAGAGAGACATAGGTAGCACCGCAGTGCGAGAGGAAAGAAAGGGCACGGCGCCGCAGCGCCAGTGCAGGGTAATACCCAGAAATGAGATTTTAACTGCTCAATTTCTCGGGGGATGTGCAAGAAAGTAGTATGAACATATAGGTCACATAATGTAACACTTAATCAAGTATCTTAAACTTAATCAAGTGTCTTATACCTTTAATAAAGGTTGAACGAAAAAAATTAAACGAGATTAAAAGACAAAGAATGTTGATGCGGGTTACGGAACCGATATCCAGGGACCGTAGTCGTAATGAACGAACGTGAGGGATTGCTATGATTGCGACTCCTTAGAAGTTGAGTGATGAAGGTAATGAATAACATTCCGATGTTATGTCATTGTAAGGGGAGATAAGTGTAAAGTGTTTAGACGCTATGAACGTAACGTTGTTGCGATTAACGCTTGGTCTTAGCATACAATGAACGGTATTGCTTCGACATTAAGAAAGAATAATGAACATGGGGTTCATGGGATGGATAACGATCAAAAGCGATTAAAAACCTTGAATAAAGGTTGAATGAGAGATTAAGAGACGAGTAACGTGATTGAATGCGTAAACGATCTTCGTAAATCATATTCACGTTTGATGAACGTTCTAAGAATACCCTAGTTGTATGACTTAGATGTTGATGAAAGTAGTAAGTAAGATACGAATGTTATCAAGAAAGCCGTAAGGTAATGAAGAATGTTGATTAATCGTGAACGGTGAAGAAACTAAATTGAAGATAATAACGTAAAACGTTAAGAAGCCGACTTAATAAGTATAACTTGGATAAACATTCCGAGTGGAAGGAACTGGACGTTTTAAGGTATGAATAAATTCATATGAAATGGTTAACGCTATGACCTCATAGTATTGACATTGAATGATTGTTCCGAGTGTACAAAAGACTGTATGACTTAGACGATAAAGAATGAATCCTGAGGTATGGCATTTAGTGAGGTATGGCATTTAGTTGCCAGAAAGCCGTAAGGAACATGAATTTGACTTAAGGAACATTATAGTTTAATTGTTCGGATAAGTTAGATGAATTTAAGTTGTGGTACAATCGTAACCTTTGATGATTGTCATATGGACCACTAGCAAAGACACGATGTGTGTTGAGTCCTAGGAGAGTTATAAGAAGAAGATAAGAATGTAAATCATCAAAACTGATAAATGTATGAATAAGACATCTCAGTATGTCATAAAGCCGTAATCTGGTAATAAAAGTTAGTCGCGTAAGCTTAAATTACAACAACGCGAACCTTAAGAAGTAAAGTTAAGTAAACCAATTCGTAAGTCAAGTATATGATTAATTGGTGTACGTATTATTTTCTTATGTGCTACATAGGAATGGGAATGAGCAGTTCAACGTAAGCTGTAGCTGTGCGTAAGGCAAGTTTCCTAACTTCATTCATATTTTAAATGAATGCTAGTTTCTTAAACTTCTCAGATGTTGAACTTGAGAAATTCTATCTATGTGCGAATATGCGATATTTGTACAAGGTGGTAGAATGTATGAGGCCTTGTGCCACAATGTGAGCACTTTGGTGTTTCTATGAAATGAACTGTTTTGTGATCGAACTGTTCAATACAAGTATGCTTGATTTATTCATGAACCGTTGTTGTTAAGTCTGTGTTGATGATTCTAGCCAGACAGAATGTGTATGAAAAAGGTAGAAGAATGGATGTATTTCAAAGTGAAAGTGAGTATGGTTTTAAGATGATAGGAATCAAGATTATTCCTATTATTCAAGCTGCTTCATAACCTTTGTTCGATTATTGAAGTTCTAAAGAAATGTTTGAATTCAGAACTTATTTGTTCAAACTGTGATGACTTACTGGGCAATTGAATGCTCACACTTGCTTTAAATGAAATTTTTTTCAGCGAACGATGTTAGAAAGAACTTAAGGATCCCGTAAAGATCAAGCTAAGCGGTATCCAGACGAAGTGCCATTCAGTATATGAATGTGTGTGAAGATCAAGTGAAGACTTGTAATGTAAAAAAATGAATTAAACTATAGACTAGTTTAATGAACTATATATATCCTTGGTGGCGGATAAAAGTTACTCTTGTAAGATGAAAGGAATAATGTAATTATCATTATTTGTAATGAGAAAGGTTATAAGGTTTCGAGAACCTAGGAATTGAGAATGTATGTTATTATATTTCAATATATAATGATGTATGTTGGATGAATGATGTACTCATGACGTACGGAATCTGGGTGTGAGGATAGACCGGATTTCGGGGCGTTACATTATATGGGTATGGTACATTGAGAGATGGCCATATTTTGTTTTCGTGTTCCCTGTGACAAACGAGATTTTTGTAATTAATTTCTAATATTTATTGAATTAAATAAATATTTTTCGATGATTTAATTATTTGATTAAATAATTAATTGGTGTAATTATGTTAGATTAATTTAATTATATGTGTTACATTTATTAAATTATTGTAGATAATTTTTATTATCAAAGTATGTAATTATGTGAGCTTATTGAATTAAATGAATTATTTAATAAGCATATTGGTATTTTAATTAATTTAATTATTAATTAGAGATTTGATAAATTGACATTATTTATTAATGAGATAATTAATTATGTGACTATGTGAAATTATGAGAAATTATTATATTTTATTTATATTAAATTAAATAAGATATATGAATTATTGTGCAAGTGGATGTGATATTAATTAAACTATATTGTAAAGGTTTTATTAAATTAATTAGTTTTGTAATATATTAAACTAGCCAAACGTGGCCTTAGAAGGAGTTATGGCCAGTTAACCCATGATGGGCAACTGACCATGATGCGCGTTAGTTTTTTTTTTCCTTTATACGTACTCTCCTTCCCTTTTCTTTTTCATTATTGTCTAAGTCTAGAATAGCATATCAGAGAGAGTTCAGAGAGAAAATTTAGAAGTTTTGTGAGAAATTGTAAGTGTATAATCAACAGGTACTTGTGAAAAGATTTTCATTGATCATCTCCTAATCTATACTCTGGGTAATTTTCTCCAAACCAATGTCTATTTCACGTATTTAAGTTTTCTAGAAATTGACTTTCAAAACCTCTGTTATGTCTCTATAATTGAAATTGTGAGAGTTATGTGCATATATGTGTTAAGATGTCATTTTAATGTGTTTTAATATATATTGTATATAATTCCTTATCATCAATTCATAATTTTACGTCGTATATGATTGCTGCAAAATTACAGAGTTTGGGTTTTGGCCTTATGGCCTTATACGTGAAATTTTATGTAGTGATCGTATATTATCCCTAAATTTTACACTCCTATATTATTATGCATGTTGATATGATGAGACCAAGCCTTAAACGAACGGATTCGGTGTTATAACGAATTCGTAGTGTTAAATTTATGATTATATTCATTAGCTTCAAGAACATCAAGAACAGTCAAATTTTACATGATTTAATTCTGTTATTGGGTGTTTTAAATGATTAAAATCACTTTGCAAAGGTTAGGTTATGTTTGTGTATAAATTATAACATATGGGTATGTGTAATTTGGTGAAATTAGTGTTAAAAATGTGTTGATTTCACAGAATTCTATGTTCTTCGCGAACTGGAAACTCAAAGTCTGGGGTTTCGCGCCGCGGCGCCAACTCCCAGTTCATTTCTCGCGCCTCAGCGCCACCGCGCCGCAACACCAAGTACCAGGCCGCAGCGCCACGGCGCAGCGGCAAGACTTAGTACAAAAGTGGCGCCGCAGCGCCACTTAGCAGAATGTCCAGAAATGTACTTTTTTTTTATGTTAAATCTAGCAATGTGTTAGTAACTTAATGTAATGAACATGTAAACATGTTAGAAATATAATGAAATGATGACATAGTTGTTTAACATGTAAATAACATAATTACATGTGAATTTAATTATTGAATACATAATTAGCTTGATTATTTATGAAGTGATATTATGTGACAGTTAATGTGATAAATTGATTAAGTATAGTCAATAATTAAATTAGACAAAAAGAAAGAGTTTATGATGATTAATTAAGTTATAATTAACTGGTATTGTGTATGTGAATGGTATGTAGGATTTAATTCAAAGAACGAGTTTAGTTAAAGTGTAATCTACGCACGAGGCAAGTTTCCTAAACTTAAACTCTTAAATTTGAGCAAGCTCCCTAACCCTATTTGTCATTATTGTTCAATCTTATTATTTACCTTGAATAAGCTATCGTTACTATTATTCAAGTTCAAATGATTTATTAAAGATTGATTATCTTTTCAAAGTATGATTTAGTTATACAATAATTGTTCTATTGTATACTTCTTGAGATTATTATTCAAATTGAATATCATTATTGTTGAACCTTGTTAGACTAGTGAAACCTTAATGATTCAACTAGTCCATAGTTGATGAGCGTTCTAAATTTCAGAACCCTTGAAGAATTATCCAAACCAAATTTCCTTTGGTGCGGACTCAAATGTCAAACTGAGATGAACAACCCTGTATAGGGGATTATTTACGCTTAGCGTTAAGATATTGTGCACAGTATGGTACTAAGGGCTGATCCCCCTAAGTATGAGAAGAAGGTCCATAGTCTTATGACTGTTAATGGTTTCAAGTATAACCCTTGTTAACCTAGGACATAGTTCAAGGTCTTATGACCCTCAGAATTCTTTGATTCTTGTTATTCACTCTTGATTCAAAAGTTGAGCTTTTATTCAGATGTCTTTGATGTATTCGCATGTTATTATACAGTTATTTCATTTTTATACTTGTGGGCATTTGTGCTCACTCTTGTTTGATGATAACATTGCAGTTAAGAACGAAAGAGCTGACGAACCATCCACTAGTAAGGGCAAGGGTAAAGTTAGCAAATGATGGAGACTTGTTATTTGATATGACTTGTTATTTTATATGATGTATTTGTTTAAGACTTAAGTTAAAGATGTTGTTTAAGACTTATTATTAGAATTCCGCGCAAATGTTTTAAGGTTAGTTTAACCTGGGATTGTATTTATTATTCAGATGATGTAATCCTTTTAAGGAGAATATTTTAATTCTATCTATTGTATGGTTTGCATTTTTATGGGTAGATAGATAGATGATATTTGTGCAGTGAACACCAAATCTCGTGGAATCGAAGTACCCGAATTTGGGGGTGTCACAGGTTGGTATCAGAGCTATAGGTTATGAGTCTTAGGTGGGGGAACAACCTTAGGTAGTAACCTTATAGAAAGAAGATAGTAAAGGAAAACTCTTATCGAGTTTTAAGAAATGAATTTTTGGTAATTCATTGAAGATAATAAAATACATTATGTGTCTATGTGTTAATTTATGTGCTCGTTAGTACGACTTAGTAACTAAAACTTAAAATTTTGTTGTCAGGATGACGAATGTTGGAGAAGCTAGTCAAGCTGGGGAGGAAGAACCCCGATTACCTATAGTACCTACAGAGGAGGAGCCCCGAGACATACATGTTATTAGGGAACAGTTAGTTCGGAGGGAGTCATCTCTATTGATCACCGTTGTTGGTCAGAAGCATGAGCCCGAGACTGATCCCGAGGAGGATCCTAAGGAGGAGTTTGATGAGGAAGAGGAAGAAGAGGAGTTACCACGGTACACCGTTGATGATGAGATGTATGACACGTTATACGACCTTAACATGGAATTACAAGATGAGCTTCAGGAATTGACTGAGCGAGCGACTGTTCAGCAGTCTACTTTAGAGGAGAAGGAGAGGGAGATTTCGACTCTTCACACACGATTGGGAAATGTAGAATGGGATTTGGTCCATGAGAAGGGTCAAACCGAAGATAAGATCAAGGAGATAGAAAAGCTGAAGAAGGAGCTGAAGGAAACCTCCGGAAGACTGAAAATAGCAGAGGAATGATGGGTAAGAGAATCACGTCGAGCTGATCGTGCAGAAGATGATAGTCGTGCAAAGAAGGCAAAGCTTGAAGAGAAATACTCCACACTTAATCATGCAATAGATGAGGCTTGTGAACGAGTTTTGAGATATCCCATCCAGTTTGAAGGACTTCCATCATATATGATGGATCGCAGGACGATGTATCACATCTTAGAAGAGGAGCTTAGCGAGGCTATTCAGCATTTTGATAGACAGGATTAGAATCTGTTTAAGTATGTGAAAGACTTAATTGGATTTTATATGTAAATTCCGATGTGTTTATGAACGAAGGAATATGTTAATATTTTAAGTCCTGTAGATTCTTTATTCCAGGACAGTTGATATAAATAGCAGTTATGCTATAGTTTGATGTTAAAACTTTGAGTTGAATTAAATATATTAAGTTATTTGAGATTATGTGATAAATGAATATGTTAAATTGTTGAGTAATGCCTTAACTATTTAGAGAAACAAATAAAGTTCTAATAAGCATGTATTTAACAGAAAATGCCGCCAAGGAGAAGACAACAACGTCAACCGGCTCAGGAAGAGTCAACCAATAATAACAATAACGCCAACACTAATCCTGTTCAGTAGTTGGTGAACTTACTGACTGGAGCAATGAACAATCAACCTCAAGCTCCACCAAATACAACGTTTAAAGACTTCAAGGCGGTGGGACTGCCAGAGTTCAAAGGTTTCAGGAACCCAATCGAGGCTCAAACGTGGGTCATGGAAATGGAGAAAGTATTCGACGTTGCTAGGGTTAGAGAAGACCAGAAGACCGCTTTCGCAACGTTTATGTTGAAGTCTGAGGCTAGCTACTGGTGGCAAGCAAACAAAGTGCGAGGAGGTGAAGGTGTAATTACGTGGGAGAGATTTAAAGAAATATTTTTTGAAATGTACTTCCCAACTAGTTTGCAGAATCAGATAGAGATTCAATTTCTGGAACTGATGCAGGGAAACATGAGCGTACCTGATTACGCGGCTAAATTCGATGAGTTGGCAAGGTTTGCCCCGTACCAAGTACACACTGGCGAAAGAAAGGCCATAAGATTTGAACAAGGACTAAAGCCTTGGGTTTATAGTAAGGTGTCAATGTTTCAGATAAACACATTTGCCGGAGTACTGGAAAAGGCCATCCTCGCTGAAGGTGGAAGCGATGCGGTGACCAAGTACAATCAAGAGCAGAAGAAGAAGAAGAGTGAAGGTGAAGGAAATAACAAGACTGGTGGGAGTAACACTGGGGGTAGTCATAATCAGAAGAGAAAGTGGACGGATAACTCGTTAGCTGGAAGTAAACAAGGAGGGCAGAAGAAGAAAATTGAAGCGTGCTCAAACTGCGGAAAAGCTCATCTGCGAGTTTGCATGAAAGGGAAACGAGTGTGCTACAATTGTGGTCAGGGAGGCCACATAGCACCAAATTGTCCAAACCCGAAGAAGGGTGCTTGTTTCAACTGTGGTTCGAAGGATCATCTAGCAAGAGACTGCCCCAAGAAGGGTTCAGGAGGAGCAGTGCAAGGAGGTAACCGTGGAAATACCTTAACCATCACCGGACCACCAGCAACAAACCGACCGACTGCCAGGACTTTCAATATGACGGTGGAGGATGCAATTCAGTCTCGTGATGTGGTGTCAGGTATCATTCCGATCAATGAACTTAATGCTTACATTTTATTTGATTCGGGTGCTACTTGTTCCTTTATATCCGAAGACTTTGCTAATAGTTTAGATTTGCTTATGGATGAGTTGGAATATCCCATGAATATAGAATTTACGAATAGAGAGATAATTCCTGTTAAGTACGTGTTTAAACACTGTAGGGTGAATATTAAGGGTAATATCAGGAACGTAGATCTTATCCCTATTCGACTTAGGGAATTTGACGTTATTTTGGGTATGGATTGGTTATCCAATTATGGGGCGGTAATTGACTGCCAAAAGAAGCGTATTAACCTTATGACTCCGTCAAAGGTTGTGTTTTATGGTAGCAAGTCACCTAGACAAGCGAGTTGTCTGACGATGATGTAGGCCAGGAGGTTGTTAAGACAAGGCTATGTAGGATACTTAGCTTACATAGTTGATAGTCGAAAAGAGAATCCGAAGGTAGAAGAAATACCGATTGTGAGGGACTTCGTCGACGTATTTCCAGATAATTTGCCAGGACTTCCACCAGATAGAGAGGTAGATTTCGTGATTGATTTGGCGCCCGGAACCGCTCCAATATCGAAGGCACCATACCGAATGGCACCAGTAGAGATGAAAGAACTGATGGTCCAACTACAAGAATTGTTGGACAAAAAGTACATTCAACCGAGCGTATCGCCGTGGGGAGCGCCGGTGTTATTCGTGAAAAAGAAGGACAGATCGATGCAGCTCTACATTGACTACAGAGAACTGAACAAGGTCACGAATAAGAATAGATATCCATTACCAAGAATCGACGATCTGTTTGATCAATTAAAGGGAGCAAGATACTTTTCCAAGATAGATTTGAGGAGTGGTTATCACCAACTGAAGGTGAGGCTAGAGGATGTACCGAAGATAGCGTTCAGAACGCGATACGGTCACTATGAATTTTTAGTAATGTCGTTTGGTCTAACGACTGCTCCTGCAGCATTTATGGGACTAATGAATAGTGTGTTCAAACTATTTTTGGACAAATTCGTGGTGGTAATTATAGACGACATTTTGGTATATTCCAAAACCAAAGAAGAACACGAAGAACATTTGAGGTTAACGTTAGAAGTATTGAGAAGGGAGAAGTTGTACGCTAAATTTTCGAAATGCGAATTCTGGATCGAGCGAGTACAATTTCTTGGTCACGTGATCGATAAAAACGGAATTTCGGTAGATCCATCTAAAGTCGAAGCCGTGATTAACTGGGATCAGCCGAGAACGCCGTCAGAAGTAAGAAGTTTTCTTGGATTGGCGGGATATTATAGAAGATTCATTCAAGATTTTTCCAAGATCGCAACTCGGTTAACGAATTTAACTCGAAAAACTGTGAAATTTGTTTGGACGGATAAGTGTGAGGAAAGTTTTCAATAATTGAAGAAGAGATTGAGTACGGCACCAGTGTTATCCCTTCCGGATGATACAAGAAATTTTGTTGTCTTTAGTGATGCGTCACATAAAGGACTTGGCTGTGTGTTGATGCAAAACGGGAAAGTCAATGCGTATGCTTCACGACAGTTGAAGGACTACGAGAAGGGGTATCCGACCCATGATTTAGAGTTAGCTGCAGTTGTATTTGCTTTGAAAATTTGGAGGCACTATCTCTACGGGGAGAAGTGTGAAATATATACGGACCACAAGAGTCTGAAATATATTTTCACACAGAAGGACTTAAATATGCGTTAAAGAAGATGGTTAGAATTAATTAAGGATTACGACTGTGAGATTTTATATCATTCGGGTAAAGCGAATGTAGTTGCCGACGCCTTAAGTAGAAAGGGTCGTGAGAAATTGATGATGTTGACTGCTCAAGAGGAGCTAATCACAGAAATGGAGAAACTAGAATTGGAAGTGAAGTATCCAATGGAGATTGATGAGAAGATATTTCAGATGCAATCTGGTACAACTCTACTAAATAAAGTGAAGGAGGCTCAGCTTCAGGATGATGAATGCAAAAAGGTGTCAAAGAATATATCCGAAGGGACCGAACCGAGATTTAAGATGGATAAGGAAGGAATACTGAGATTTGAGAGTAGAATTTGGGTACCGCCAGTACAAGAGATTAAGGAGGATATTTTAAGCGAGGCTCATAGTTCACGATATTCGATTCATCCTGGTAGTACCAAAATGTACCAAGATCTTTGACAATATTCTGGTGGCCGAATTTGAAGCGTGATGTTACAGAATGTGTTGCCAAGTGTCTAACCTGTCAAAAAGTGAAAGCGGAACATCAGAGACCGAGTGGATTACTACAACCGTTAGAAATCCCAGACTGGAAATGGGAACATATTACAATGGACTTCGTGGTTGGTCTTTCGACGACTTAGAAAGGCTATGGCGCAGTATGGGTTATCGTTGACCGACTGACGAAATCTGCACATTTCCTTCCAATCAAAATAAGATTCAATTTAGATCAGTTGGCCAGGCTATACATAAAAGAGATTGTCTCGAGGCACGAAGTTCTGATATCAATTGTTTCAGATAGGGATCCGCGCTTCACATCAAATTTCTAAAAACGTCTTCAGGAATGCATGGGTACGCAATTGCGAATGAGTACAACTTACCACCCTCAAATAGACGGACTGAGTGAGAGAACGATTCAGACATTAGAAGATATGCTAAGAGCCTATGTGATGTACTTTAAAGGAAATTGGGTTGATCACTTACCATTAGTAGAGTTCGGCTACAACAATAGTTACCACGCTAGTATTGGCATGCCGCCTTATGAAGCTTTATACGGCAAAAAGTGCAGAACTCCGCTTTACTGGGATGAAGTTGGTGAGAGACAATTGCTAGGGCCAAAATTGGTATAGCAGACAGCAGAAATAGTCAAAGTGATCCGAGCACGACTGGTAGCAGCTAAAGATCGACAGAAGAAATACGCTGACCCACATCGTAAAAATATCGAGTTTGAATCAGGTAGTTATGTTTTCTTAAAGGTCTCTCCCTGGAAAGGAAAGATCAGATTCGGAAAGAAAGGGAAATTGAGCCCAAGATTCATTGGACCTTTTCAAGTACTGAGAAGAATCGGAGAAGTTGCGTATGAGGTAGCCTTACCTCCAGCACTCGAAAATATTCATAACGTCTTCCATGTTTATGTGTTACGACCCTACAAGCCTGATTACAAGCATGTAATTGAATACGAACCCCTATATTTTGAGAAAGACTTGTCTTACGAAGAAATTCATGTCCAAATTGTCGACCGAAAAGAACGATTTCTGAGAAATAAAGTTATACCTTCAGTTAAGGTAATTTGGAGAAACCGCAACGCTGAAGAAGCTACGTGAGAACTGGAAAAGAATATGATGAAGAATTACCCTCATTTATTTACTTAATTATTTGTAAGTGATTCTGGGGACAGAATCTTTGTAAGGGGAGGAAGAATGTAACGGGTCGAGATTTATTGAGTCGTGATTCTGGGGACATAATCCTTTTAAGGGGGGAAAGATGTGACAAACGAGATTTTTGTAATTAATTTCTAATATTTATTGAATTAAATAAATATTTTTCGATGATTTAATTATTGGATTAAATAATTAATTGATGTAATTATGTTAGATTAATTTAATTATATATGTTACATTTATTAAATTAATGTAGAGAATTTTTATTATCAAAGTATGTAATTATGTGAGCTTATTGAATTAAATGAATTATTTAATAAGCATATTGATATTTTAATTAATTTAATTATTAATTAGAGATTTGATAAATTGACATTATTTTTTAATGAGATAATTAATTATGTGACCATGTAAAATTATGAGAAATCATTATATTTTATTTATATTAAATTAAATAAGGTATATGGATTATTGTGCAAGCTGATGTGATATTAATTAAACTATATTGTAAAGGTTTTATTAAATTAATTGGTTTTGTAATATATTAAACTAGCCAAACGTGGCCTTAGAAGGAGTTATGGCCAGTTAACCCATGATGGGCAACTGACCATGATGCGCGTCAATTTTTTTTTTCCTTTATACGTACTCTCCTTCCCTTTTCTTTTTCATTATTGCCTAAGTCTAGAATAGCATATCAGAGAGAGTTCAGAGAGAAAATTTAGAAGTTTTGAGAGAAATTGTAAGTGTATAATCAACAGGTACTTGTAAAAAGATTTTCATTGATCATCTCCTAAATTATACTCTGGGTAATTTTCTCCAAACCAATTTCTATTTCACGTATTTAAGTTTTCTAGAAAATGGCTTTCAAAACCTCTGTTATGTCTCTATAATTGAAATTGTGAGAGTTATGTGCATATATGTGTTAAGATGTCATTTTAATGTGTTTTAATATATATTGTATATAATTCCTTATCATCAATTCATAATTTTACGTCGTATATGATTGCTGCAAAATTACAAAGTTTGGGTTTTGGCCTTATGGCCTTATACGTGAAATTTTATGTAGTGATCGTATATTATCCCTAAATTTTACACTCCTATATTATTATGCATGTTGATACGAAGAGACCAAGCCTTAAACGAACGAATTCGGTGTTATAACGAATTCGTAGTGTTAAATTTATGATTGTGTTCATTAGCTTCAAGAATATCAAGAACAGTCAAATTTTACATGATTTAATTCTGTTATTGGGTGTTTTAAATGATTAAAATCACTTTGCAAAGGTTAGGTTATGTTTGTGTATAAATTATAACATATGGGTATGTGTAATTTGGTGAAATTAGTGTTAAAAATGTGTTGATTTCGCAGAATTCTATGTTCTTCGCGAACTGGAAACTCAAAGTCTGGGGTTTCGCGCCGCGGTGCCAACTTCCAGTTCATTTCTCGCGCCGCAGCGCCACCGCGCCGCAACACCAAGTACCAGGCCACAGCGCCACGGCGCAGCGCCAAGACTCAGTACAAAAGTGGCGCCGCAGCGCCACTTAGCAGAATGTCCATAAATGTACTTTTTTTTTTATGTTAAGTCTAGCAATGTGTTAGTAACTTAATGTAATGAACATGTAAACATGTTAGAAATATAATGAAATGATGACATAGTTGTTTAACATGTAAATAACATAATTACATGTGAATTGAATTATTGAATACATAATTAGCTTGATTATTTATGAAGTGATATTATGTGACAGTTAATGTGATAAATTGATTAACTATAGTCAATAATTAAATTAGACAAAAAGAAAGAGTTTATGATGATTAATTAAGTTATAATTAACTGGTATTGTGTATGTGAATGGTATGTAGGATTTAATTCAAAGAACGAGTTTAGTTAAAGTGTAATCTACGCACGAGGCAAGTTTCCTAAACTTAAACTCTTAAATTTGAGCAAGCTCCCTAACCCTATTTGTCATTATTGTTCAAGCTTATTATTTACCTTGAATAAGCTATCGTTACTATTATTCAAGTTCAAATGATTTATTAAAGATTGATTATCTTTTCAAAGTATGATTTAGTTATACAATAATTGTTCTATTGTATACTTCTTGAGATTATTATTCAAATTGAATATCATTATTGTTGAACCTTGTTAGACTAGTGAAACCTTAATGATTCAACTAGTCCATAGTTGATGAGCGTTCTAAATTTCAGAACCCTTGAAGAATTATCCAAACCAAATTTCCTTTGGTGCGGACTCGAATGTCAAACTGAGATGAACAACCCTGTATAGGGGATTATTTACGCTTAGCGTTAAGATATTGTGCACAGTATGGTACTAAGGGCTGATCCCCCTAAGTATGAGAAGAAGGTCCATAGTCTTATGACTGTTAATGGTTTCAAGTATAACCCTTGTTAACCTAGGACATAGTTCAAGGTCTTATGACCCTCAGAATTCTTTGATTCTTTTTATTCACTCTTGATTCAAAAGTTGAGCTTTTATTCAGATGTCTTTGATGTATTCGCATGTTATTATAATGTTATTTCATTTTTATACTTGTGGGCATTTGTGCTCACTCTTGTTTGATAATAACATTGCTATTAAGAACGAAAGAGCTGACGAACCTTCCACTTGTAAGGGCAAGGGCAAAGTTAGCAAATGATGGAGACTTGTTATTTGATATGACTTGTTATTTTATATGATGTATTTGTTTAAGACTTAAGTTAAAGATGTTGTTTAAGACTTATTGTTAGAATTCCGCACAGATGTTTTAAGGTTAGTTTAACCTGGGATTGTATTTATTATTCGGATGATGTAATCCTTTTAAGGAGAAGATTTTAATTCTATCTATTGTATGGTTTGCATTTTTATGGGTAGATAGATAGATGATATTTGTGCAGTGAACACAAAATCCCGTGGAATCGAAGTACCCGGATTTGGCGGTGTCACATTCCCGACTAACAATCCGAATCAATTAATTGGGCTTAACAAGAAGTGTATCAACCCAAGTGACACATTAAGTGAAATTATAATCTCATATCTCCTTTATCTGATTTAATCACTTATTAGTTAGTTGTTTTTTGATATTTAGTTAATTGTAGATAAATCACAACATTTTTATTTGTTTAAAGAGACTGAAATAGTTATAAAACTGGTGGTTGATAGTTTAGATTATAGTTTCAATTCCTCGTGGGATCAATACTATGCTTCTACTATATTACTTGTTGACCACGTGCACTTGCATATTATATATTGATTTGTCATAAATATAAAACAAGCCCAAACAAGTTTTTATCACTTTCATCATCAGTTTAAGTTAGATTAGTCTTAGTTAAATAATTTTTCTTATCTTAATTCTTTTTATATTTTTCTTTGTTTCAGGTACTCTTGAACAGTGTATGCAAACTTGATCTAAGAAGCCTGATTTGTTTCCTTACAAGGACGACATTAATAGAAGGGTTCATCAATTGAGTAAGGGGATCACAGACATTCACGAGGAGACTGAAACACCAGTAGTCATGGCGGAAAAGGAATAGAAAGCATTGAGAGATTATGCTACACTGCGAATCAATGAAACCCAATCAAATATCACATGACCAACCATAGCAGCAAATTCTTTTGAAATCAAACCAGGAGCCATCCAAATGATATAAAACTCAGTCTAATTTGGAGGTATAGTTAATGTTGAATCATATAAGCATTTGGTGAGCTTCCTTGAGATTTGTGATACATTCAAGTTTAGTGGGGTATCAGACGATGCAATGAGACTCAGACTATTTCCTTTTACATTGAGGGACAAAGCAAAAAGTTGGCTTCACTCATTACCATAGGGCTCAATTACCACTTGGAATGACTTAGCACAACAGTTCTTAGCTAAATTCTTCCCGCCTGCAAAGTGTAGGCACTCGAAATTTTGCATTCCTGTTATTAACCATGCAGGAGGGTAGAATCATCTTTTGTGTTTTAGAGACAACCTTGAAAGTCAAAATCATCAAATTAAACCTCGGTGACAAACCCGGGACATCAATTCAAACCCAGTGACAACTCTGGGAGATCAATTCAAACCCCGGTGATTGCTTTCTTAGTTAGTTCAAACTATTTAATTAGTCTTGACTAATTATTAAATTAAATCTCATCATTTACCGCTAATAAATATATATAACACATCTTTAATCTTTCAAAAATTATTCATCATTAATATTTTATCTCACACTATTAACAACCAGATTATTCCCAGGAAAGAGGGGGCTTTCCGATAAGGATTTATCCTTATTGGCGCACAATTAGGTGACTAACCCCCTTTTCTCGACAGAACCTTATAGACATCTTCAATAATGCAAGTAATAATATGAATAACTTTTCTTCTCAATTATTGAGTTAATAATATAAAATATTATGCAGATGATATTGTGGCAATAATTGAATCAATAATGTGAGATACTATACAATAATTGATGTGGCAATAATTGAACAAAACTAAGTGACTTCTCACGTAAGCATCAATAATCAGAGATACTATACAATATCGTGTGCTACTATGCAACCACGCGTATTAATGCTCTTTTATCACCGATTATTTTATGACAACTTGCTTACTTTGAAAAATTTTCACATATCACCCTTATCTTTAACCTTTTATCAATTTAACCATTTACTAAATAGAAAAATAATTATAAGAAAATTGAATACTTTCATTTCATAAAATTTTGGGTCTTACAATATAGTACGCGGTAAACTCACGAGGAGTTATAAATGATGAGATACAAAAAATTCGTATCGAGCAAAGAAACGTTAAGAGCAAGATAGAGTTAGGTGGGATTTCAATTGAGGACTCATGTGATGGCTGAGTTTTACAAACATTTGTATAGACGAGGGATTTGTGCTTGCACTAAGTTTATCACATTGATAATCATTGGCATATTAGTATCGCACTATCAATGTATATGTGGTGAAAAAGTGATTCTTTTCTTATATGTATATTTGATAGTCAGAGACTATAAGATTAGTAAGATTTTATTAGGATTAGGTGCAAGTTCTTAAAACTCGTACTTATGGTAAGTTGATGACTCATAATTATATATATGTTTTTGAACCCCTAAGAATATGGACAGTCCCTGATGGGTTCTTGGACTACGTATTGCTAGGATAACTTCTTAAACTCATATTACTGTGACAAGTTCCTGAACTTCTAAAGTGTGGTAAGTTTGATGAATTGTATTGTGTATAGAAAAGTTGTGAAGGTAAGACTAAGAATTTTTGGTATAGTAAGCATTGATGGTGCTAAAGATTAGTAGAATGATTAAGTAACAAAGCTGTGGAGTAAGAATTTAAGATGAGGGAGGAAAATTGGATATTCTAAATCTTCTAGCTATGCTAGTTTTTCAAAATTTATTGACTGCGTGCTGATGTTTGCACTTCTATTTTCTTAAAAAAACATTGGATCAAATGATGGAACCAATTAGTTTTAAAAATAATACCGTTATTCGTATGTCTATGCTAATTGTTTCGGCTAGACAAAATGATTTAAAAATATCAAAAAGTATTTTATTTTCCATAGTCATTAAAGCATCACTAAATATAATACTGATATGACAAATAAGGAAATCATTAATGCAGTTGAACCTAATGTTGGATGTGATCATAAGATCATCAACCCATTATGGTATGGTGTAGCATGACAAAGTCATATAATGACTGAATCCTCAATGAACTATCGAGATAGTACGGTATCATTACATCATAAAAAGGATTTTAAGTTTTCTTTAACTGAGAAAGATATGCCATATGAATTGGCAAAAACTATTTTGATTGATGTTTGAGTTATTGTTAGAAGTCTATGCTGTTTGATTCAGCTAGACAAATATTATAAGATGTGTATACAGTTTAAGCATTTCTTGAGAAGTTATGCCAAAATAAATTATTTTGGTGCGGATTTAGATGTTGAAAAGCTGATGTGAACAACCCTTTTATAGGGGATTACGCGGAAGCGTATAGATGTTTGTATACAATAAATGGTACGAAGGTCTGATCACCCTAAGTACGGGAGTCCCTATAGTCTAATGACTGTTTAGGTTTAAGTTGGAAAAAAAATACTTATAACCATGGACATAGTGCACAATACATGGTACGAATGGCTGATTACCCTAAGTACGGGAGTCCCTATAGTCTAATGAATGTTTAGGTTTAAGTTGAAAGAAATATTTATAACTCTGGACGTAGTTCAAGATCTTGTTACCGCTCAGCATGATTTAAATTTTTTTTAAATTTCCTAAGTTATTCATATCGCTTTCCAATTATTGAGTAATTGCGGAAGATTCTTACTATTCTAAAACGTGAAAGTGGAAAGGAAGTAAGTTGTAGATACGTCATGTGATGATGAGAAAATTAAGCTAAACATAATTATTCCAAGAAATGAAAGAAATTCTGATGGGAGAATGAATGAAGTTGTTGAAGGATAATGCAAAACCTTTAAAAGAGAAAGATGTAAAGAATGCGATGATTTTAGTAAGATCTTTAAAAAGAAAATCTAGTTATAGAATCCAGTTAATTTTGAGAACAAAATTCTTAGAAGAATGGGTGAATATAATTTCCCAAGAGTTTGAGAATCTAGTACTGATAATGATCCTTAGAGAAAGATAATGAACGAGTCAAAGAATATATAATACTCAAATATAATTGAGTCTAAGTAAAGGTTATGAAATAAAACTTACAAGAATTTATTGTGAAGAATGGTCGGAGTGGTTATAAATAAAATCTATATTAAGGTAATGTGTTGAAGATATTTAACGATAAATTTTGAGAAGAGATTTGGTGAAAACTGAGTAAGGGATGTTTCGTTGACTCCGAGGATGTAATCCTTATAAGGGGGGAAATATGTGACAACCCAAATTTTTATAAGTTAGTAAAATAAAATTTTAATAATTAAAATTCTTGTTATGAGATGTATATATTTTGAATTATGTGTTTTGGCGTGAAAAAATTAAATTTTTATGAGATTTAATAGTTGATTAAACTATTAAAAGAAATAAAAGAAATTAGCCATGGTAATAAATTTGGTGGCAAGGGAAATTAACCCTATAAATATTGGGTAATTTAAATTAAGTTGAAACTATATTATGAAATAATATTGTTTGAATATTTAAACCTTACTTAGTAGTGGTGTTGTAGTAAAGTTGATATATGAGTTAATTCACTTAATTAAAATAGTGAGTTAATATATGAGTTTTGATAATTAAATTTGGTATTCTTAATATATATTACATGTTATGATAATATATGAAAATGTTTGGTATCTTGAATGATGTTAATAAAATATAAATTGATGGTGAGAGAAGAAAAATCAATATACCTATAAATGATAATTGGTTAGAGATTAATCAATTGAATTAATAATTAAGTGGTGATTATATGTATAAATTTAATAAATTGTATTGAGACAATTTATGTGAGAAAAAAGAATAAAATGATTATATATAATAATTGTATAATTCATTTGAGTTAATTAAAATAATTATGGAATAAATATTAACTATTTTAATGAAATTGTTTATTATTTTAAATGGAGGTGTTTATGAATATAATTTCATAATGTATAAGTGTAATAATTATTTCAAATTATAATTGTATAATTATTCAGTGTAGTTAGCTAAATAATTTAGCAACATAGTTAAAGTGTAACATTTAGAGAAAAGAAGATATACCATATAATAAGGAGAAATATTAAAATAAATTAAAAAGGGGTTAAGGGTTCTAGCCAAACATGGCTTAGACTCTTTGTGTTTTATAACTGGTAAAACTTTTTAACCGATAACCCAACTTAAAGTTTACGTATTCATCAGTTGGGGGGTTACGCTTATTATTTTCCTAAAGCTAAGTGTTAGAAAACAGAGAAGAAGAGAGAAAGAGAAGAAATTCTCCGTAAATTGACATGGTTTTGAGAATCAAAGAAGGAAGAAGAAGAATGTTCATATTGTAACGCCCGAGAAAATCGAATTTTTATGACAATTAAATTTTTATTTGATTATGTGAATTAAATGAATTTAATTGAATTCTTTGTGAAGTAAACTATGTGAAGGTCGTTCTATGACCTAGAATTTGCTAACGTGGTTAGTATTCTGGCTACGTGGTAGAAATAGTTGTTTGGAATTTCCAAGACGATAATAATTATTTTCTGAGAAGTTTTTGTAAAAACACTATTCATTCGTTTCTGTCCGAGGAATTATTTTGAAATTCCGAGAAACGCGTAATGATAGAATATCGTGATGAGATGGAATATCTGATAATATTTCATTTATGGCAAAAATGAGGTTTTCGCCTGCGGACTTAAAACCTAAGGGTTGTGTATATCGATTTCTGAGAAGGAAATAATATGCGTAGAAAGAATGGTGTTAGGTTTTATTCAAAGGTTATACAATTGGTGGTGCTAGTTAGGACCTATGTATAATACGTTAAGTAAATACAAGGTACAATATGCTTATTGTACTTATGGTATATGAAAGGAATACGTGAATCATACGTGTAGAATACGATACGTATTATAGAATTAAGTTATGACTTAATGATTAATTCATTGAGTTGGGTTATAAGTTAGTCCAACTAATTGAAGGACTAAGCCCAATGAGTTAAGTGGGTTAAGTCAAAGTCAAGGCCCAATATTTATTTAATTAAGCCCAATTCACAAAACCAAACCGTGGGTCAAACCGGTGGGTCACCCAATGGGTAAAACCCATGGGGCAACCCATGGGATGTCATAAAGGGGAGGTGGGTCGGCCACCTTGGTGTGCAAGCCAAGCATAAGGCTTGGTCACCAAGTATCTTACTTGGTGACCACACATGAATAGTAAGGAGGTGGGGGGTATATTGACCATTAAGCCCTCCATTCTAAATTCTATAAATAGGAAGCTAGGTTGATTCATTTGAGATTTTTACCAAGACTCAACTTATATTATTTGAGAGAGAAAAGAGAGCTACACTTGCAAACATACACTTTGGAAGCTTATACTTATATTCTCCCAAGAGATTTCCAAGAGTTCTTAAGGTATAATCCTTATCTTTCATCTCCATTTCTTTTTGATTTGTCTTTTATATTGGAGAACCATAGAGGGATGGTATACGCCTTGTATGAGGGATTAAAGATGACTTAGCATAGATTCAATTTCTATAAGTCATGAGGTTATAAAAATAATAAGGTTTGAAATAGTTTTGAACCATGAAAATATGGATAGTGGAGATTGATCGTTTATAAACGATTGGACTCTATCAATTCGTTAGTAATTGCATCTTGCTTGGTTAGGATGTAGATATGAAATCCATGGAGTATTCCATGTGATTTGGCTCAGAGAACATTAGTAATGAAGTTATGAGGAATTTTACAAAAATAGACGTTAAACGTCGAAAACGTAGAAATTCCGGATTGGTAGTCGAAAGTTGCCATGAGACTTGAAAATGTTGGTTTTCAATGTCAACACGTGAGATAGGGTGATTAAGAGTCGTGGGTTTGAGAATCGTCGGATTCTGACTTAAAACGAAGAAAACGAGCATTGAACACTCATTAACGTTTACGAACGTATATAAAATGAACTCAATAGTGAATTATGAGTTAACGGATTCGAAAGTGTTGAATTCTTATATGAACGCGTAAAGGATGTAATTCCTGACTTGTAAGAATTCGAATGGGTCAATTCGGATGTAAAACGAACAAATTAGGAAGCCGGGAGTTTCGTTAGAAAACCAAAACTGGTTTGTCAACTGATGCACAGACTCGGCGCCGCAGCGCCAAAACCAGTACAAAATGGTGGCGCCACAGCGCCAGACTCGGCCGAGCCTTCTGCAAACTCGCGCCCCAGCGCCAATGTGCCGCGCCCCAGCGCCTAGGTTGTGCAAGTGCCGCGCCCCAGCGCCAAGGTGCCGCGCCGCATCGCTGTCAGTAAGAAAAAGTTGACCCAGTTATGCTTTAGACTTCAGTCGGTTAGGGATCAATCGGAGTTGAGTTTATATACTCATTGAATGTATAAAGACTAATCCTATACTACCTATACTAAGGTATATGGTATGAAACTTAGGAGTCTAATGTAAGTAAACAAAATATGTAAAATGAACGAAGTAATACTTTATTAATGAAGTTGAGTCCGGTTAATAAAACGTCCATAGAGTGGTAAACCGGGACAAAGGGTAATAAGTCATGTTGACTTTAATAAAAATATTATGTTAACAAAGACATAGAAGAGAAGGAAACTGGTAGGAACAATGTGAATAGTTGTTTGATAGCTAATTACGGTGTGCTATGTGAATATATCATGTAGATTCTGTAAAGGCTGTGGTCAGTCGAGTAAGTTATTTGAAGACGCTGAAAGGCAAGTTTTCTTAACGCTTGTCTAACTTCTAAGTTAGCCAAGTTTTATGTGATTCATTAAACTGAATTGCAAGCTTTGTTGTAAAAGAAAGGGTCGATGCCAGATTTTAACTCGGCTAGACTATTTGTAACATATAGAGTGATGATTTTCCATATCATTCTAGATAGAAATGTTAACGCTATCCTATGCCAAGTATTTGGTACGGATGTGAAGGTAAGGTTTGTCTATGAACAAACAAAAGTATTTTCATCGATATTTCGATGGGCACGCGAGTTTGCCAAAAATATTAAACGTAAATACGTTTAATGAATGTAGTGTTCATCAACATAGAGTACTATAGGCTGATCACCTAGAAGTGCTCGTAAGTTATACGGATGAACGGCCTTAGTGCTATGGACTCCTTTTCAAGTATGAAAACTGAAATTTACTGTTCATGGTCTATCGACCGGTTCAGAATTCCTAATCTATTCTATACATTGGGAATTGATGTTATATACTGTTAGGGTAGTATTGATTCATAATACTTCATAACTATTGTTCAGTTATGTTGGAATTGTTATATAATTCACGAATGTGGTATTTCTGTTATCCTTGATTAAACTTGTTGAGCTGTCATGCTCACTTCTTGCGTGAATTATATAACTGCAGTTAAAGGTGAACGTACTGAGAATGCCAAGAAAGATAAGGGCAAAGCTAAGATGGATGCTTAGGCATTGTGTAATAGTTTAGTAAGTTTGTATGTATTATACCTTATAAACAATGAACGATGTAACCGGTTTATGAACCTGAGAAGGATTATATTTTGATTTTAATAAGAATATAGTAATTACTCTCATTTTGTTGTATTTCAATGGAATGATGGTATGGATGTTAGTATAGTGGAGCACCATCTGTCGGGTTGGAAGATACCCGAATTTGGGGGCGTCACAGGTTGGTATCAAAGCCTTAGGTTATAAAACTTAAGGGGGGAAAACCTTAGGCTAATAACCTTGTAAGGAAGGTAAAGTCCGAGAAATGGAATTCAAGTCTATTGAATTAAGAAGATATTGAGATAACTTAGTATCGAAAGAATTAAAAGATGAAAATTAATCTTAAAGATATTAAATGTGATTTGTGCTTATACTATTGTGTATTATGTACTAATCAACGTGTTATGTGTTTGTAGATGTCAACCGATAGCTTGATGTTTAGAAACGTGGAAATGATAAGTGAGGACTCAGTTAACCAAGTTGAGGTAGTACCAATGCCAGTGATGGAGGTACCGATAGTTGTACTAGAAGACTCAGACATTGAGGAGTACATCTCCGAGGAGGAATACTCTGAGGAGACTATGGGATTAGCATCATACCTTAAGGAGATGCTAGATGTGGAGGAGGAAATGGAGGTGACATCGATTAACACAGTGTTACCTACTCTGGAGCCGGCATCTTTGGATGCAACTAGAGCACTGTATCTAGCAGTGTTGGATAGGAATGTGCACCTACGTACTCAGGTAGAGGCACAGATTGAGGAAATAACTGCCCTATATGAGGCGAAAGAATCTGCAGAGGCAGACTTTGAGTCGGAGCACGATGAAAAAGTGCTTATGACTGATAAGGCTCATAGCTATAAGGATGAGGTCCTCGAGCTAAAGCAGAAACTGGTTGAGAAAGATCAGAAAATAGCTAGGATGTCAAACATCCATGAATGCGCTCATGAGGATTTCAAGCTGAAAATTGCTTGTTATTCTATTGAGTCCGGGCAGACTCGACATACCATAAGTCGAGATATAGTGTCGATTCTGGCAAATCAGAAATATGAAAATGTCGTTCGACAGTGTTAGAAGGTCGCTAGAACTTTTTGTATATAAGTAGTGACGTAAAACCCTCTTTTGTATAATTAAGGGTAGTCATTTAATAAATCCCAACTTTTGTAGAAGGCAATCGCGGGATAGTATATGATAGCTTTTGGCTAAGGGAACATGATGTAAATAGTTTTGACTATGAAAGCATATTAATATAATGACGTTTTTATTTAACATGCTTGTGTGGTATGAATGGTTGTTGTTAATTTAAAATGATAACCGAGTAATTAAATAGATAATAACGAAATTTTATTTATCAAAATTATGCCGCCAAGAAGGAGACAACGGAACCAAGAGGCCGAGTCTCATAATGAAAATCAAGGGGGTCCTAACCCTATGCAAGAGTTCGTTAATTTATTAACGGCTGCATTTAACCAAGTGGGGGGTGGGATTCCTGTAGCTCCTGGGGTAGTAAGAACAACTACCTTTAAGGACTTTAAAAGTGTGGGTCCTCCCGAGTTCCGAGGAACGACGGATCCACTAGAAGCCCAAACATGGATTAGGGAAATTGAAAAGGCGTTAGTGATAACAAACGTAGGTGAGGCACAAAAGACTTCTTTTGCAACTTACATGATGAAGGGAGAAGCCAACTACTGGTGGAAGCTCACCAGGGTGGGGCTAGGACAGAGGCTGTTACGTGGGAACAGTTTAAAAAGGTTTTCTTCGAGAACTATTTCCCTACTAGCATGTAGGGTAGGATGGAAATTAAGTTTCTAGAACTTAAGCAGGGGGATATGACTGTTCCCCAATATGCCACCAAATTTAATGAGTTGGCAAGATTTGCTCCATATCAGGTGGATACGGAGGAAAGAAAGGCGCGCAGATTTGAGCAGGGCTTAAAACCTTGGCTCTATAGTAGAATATCGGTTTTCCAGAGTGCTTTCTATGGGACCATTCTGGAGAAGGCGATAATAGCTGAAGGTGGTGGTGAGGCCTTGTCTCAGTACCACAAAGAGCGGAAGATTAAGAGTAAGATAGAAGGAAGTAATAAGGCTGAAGTTGCCAACGAAAGCGGTAACTTGCCAAAGAGGAAGGGTTTTAATCTCGGGAATACTGGGGTAAAATAGGGAGATCCCAAAAGGAGAACGGAAGCATGTAAGACATGCGGAAAATCTCATATGGGAGTCTGTTTAAAGGGGAAAGCAGTATGCTACAACTGTGGGCAGGAGGGACATTTGTCACCCAATTGTCCTAACCCTAAGAAGAATCAGGGGTGTTTTGTCTGTGGGTCAAAGGACCACATGGCAAGAAATTGCCCAAAGAAGGGTTTAGAGGGGAATAAGAGTTCTAGTAGTGGTAAATTAGCCATTACTGGACCAACACCATTAGTGGGTAGACCCTCGGCTCGTACGTTTAATATGACTGTTTAAGATGCAATTGCATCAACAGATGTGGTAGCAGGTATCATTCCGGTCAATGAGATAAATGCTTATGTGCTATTTGACTCGGGTGCCACTTGTTCTTTTATAGCATGTGAATTTGCTAAACGATTAGGGTTAATTCCTAAGAAGTTACCTATACCTTTAAACGTTAAGGTAGTAAACGAGGAGATAATCCCCATTGAACATATTCATAAGAACTGTTGCGTAGAAATTAGGGGAAATAAGTTATCGGTAGATTTGGTACCGATAAGGCTAAAAGAATTTGATGTAATTCTTGGTATGGATTGGTTGGTGAACCATGAGGCAATTATAGAATGCCGTAGGAAAGTGTAAACCTTCGGTTTTCTAAGAAAACCAAGGTAGTGTTTTTTGGTAGTAATTCACCGAGACACTCTGGTTGTCTGTCTATGACACAAGCTAGAAAGATGTTAAGAAAAGGGTGTGTAGGTTATCTATGCCATGTGGTGGATACCCAAAGAGTGGGGACATCCTTGGATCAGATACCAGTTGTGCAAGAGTTCGTGGATGTATTTTCCGAGGAATTATCGGGTATTCCACCGGATAGGGAGGTAGAATTTGTAATTGATTTGTTACCGGGAACGACACCAGTTTCAAGGGCACCATATAGAATAGCGCCAGTTGAAATGAAGGAGTTAATGATTCAATTACAAGAACTGTTAGATAGGAAGTATATTCAACCAAGTGTGTCTCCTTGGGGAGCACCGGTGTTGTTTGTAAAGAAGAAGGATGGGTCGTTGAGACTTTGTACCGACTATCGAGAGTTGAACAAGTTAACGATTAAGAATAAGTACCCTTTGCCCAGGATCAATGATCTATTTGATTAGTTGAAAGGGGCAAAGTATTTTTCTAAAATAGATTTGTGCACGGGGTATCATCAGTTGAAGGTGAGGAAGGAAGATATACCTAAGACCGCATTCAGAACTCGTTATGGTCACTACGAGTTTCTGGTAATGTCGTTTGGGTTGACTAATGCGCCAGCCGCATTTATGGATATGATGAACAGAGTGTTCAAACAATATTTGGACAAGTTTGTCGTAGTGTTCATTGATGATATTCTAGTCTATTCAAAGACGCTAGAAGATCATACGAAACATTTAAGAATAGTGTTGGAAACGCTAAGGAAGGAGAAGTTGTATGCGAAATTCACAAAGTGTGAATTTTGGCTTGAGAGAGTGCAGTTTCTAGGGCATGTTATTGATAAGGATGGCATTTCCGTAGATCCGGCCAAAGTAGAAGTAATAAATAAATGGGAGCAACCGAAGACGCCGACTGAGATTCGGAGTTTTCTGGGGTTAGCAGGATACTATAGAAGGTTCATTCCAGACTTTTCTAAATTAGCTACTCCGTTAATCAATCTGACAAGAAAGTCAGTGAAGTATGTGTGGACTGAAAAATGTGAGAACAATTTTCAGGAATTGAAGAAGAGATTAAGTGAGGCACCGATATTGTCCTTACCAGACGATACCGGGAATTTTGTAGTGTATAGCGATGCTTCGCATAAAGGATTGGGTTGCGTGCTCATGCAGCATGGCAAGGTCATTGCGTATGCATCACGCCAATTGAAGGATTATGAGAAGGTTTATCCTACTCATGACCTGGAATTGGCAGCTGTAGTTTTTGCCCTAAAGATATGGAGACATTATCTGTATGGTGAGAAATATGAGATATACACGGACCACAAAAGTCTGAAATATATCTTCACACAGAAGGAGTTGAACATGAGACAGAGAAGGTGTTTGGAGTTAATAAAAGATTATGACTGTGATATTTTATATCATCCGGGGAAAGCAAATGTAGTAGCAGATGTGCTAAGTAGAAATGATATTGAGAAATTATCAATGTTAACAACTCAGAATGAGTTGGTAACAGCAATGGAAAAAATGGAACTAGAAGTTAAGTTACCGGGGGAATCGGTAGAATTGTTATTTTCCATGGAAACCCAACCTACCATAGTGGAGAGGGTTAGGAAAGTACAACTGAGCAATGAGGGGTGCAAGCAGATGCTGAATAAGATAGAAAACGAAGAAAAAACTGAGTATAACCTCGATAAGGAGGGATTACTTTGTTTTGAGGGAAGAATTTGGGTTCCTAATGGTCCCGAATTAAAAGAAGAAATTATGATGGAGGCCCATAGTTCGAGGTACTCGATACATCCCGATAGTACGAAGATGTATCAAGACCTTCGTCGGAACTTTTGGTGGCCGAATATGAAGAGGGAGATAGCAGAATATGTTAGTAAGTGCTTAACTTGTCAAAAAGTTAAGGCTAAACATCAACGACCGAGCGGGTTGTTACAACCGTTAGAAATTCCAGAGTGGAAGTGGGAGCACATCACGATGGATTTTGTGGTGGGACTTCCAACAACAAGAAAAGGATACAATGCTATTTGGGTAATAGTGGATCGATTAACGAAATTGGCTCATTTTCTACCAATAAGAATTAAGTATAACTTAGATCAGTTAGCTAAGTTGTATGTCAAGGAAATTATTTCCAGACATGGAGTGCCTGTGTCGATTGTGTCAGATCGTGATCCACGATTCACATCGAACTTTTGGAGTAGTTTGCAAGAGCAAATGGGAACGCAGTTAAGATTAAGTACGGCGTATCATCCTCAGACGGATGGTCAGAGTGAGCGGACAATTCAAATGCTTGAAGATAAGTTAAGATCTTGCGTTATGGATTTCAAAGGGAGTTGGGACGAATTTCTACCATTAGTAGAATTTTCGTACAACAATAGTTTTCACGCTAGTATAGGCATGCCGCCTTACGAAGCATTGTATGGTAGGAAGTGCCGAACTCCATTGTGTTGGGATGAGGTGGGTGAACGTCAGATGTTGGGACCAGAGATGGTTCAGCAGACGGCGGGCATGGTAAAATTAATACGTGCTCGATTAGATTGGAAAAAAATCGAATTCTGTGTGAAGAAATAAGCTAAATTGGCTTATTTCAACGCCAGTTCGCGAATGAGTTGTGCACCAATTGTGGGTCCCACCCCAGTGAGCCTTTTGGCCTTGGGGGACCTGACCCAGTGGGTAACCATGCTGTCCGGGGTGTTTAATTGTTGTAATGCAAAACTGTTTTGACCTCCGTTAGTAAAATAGCCATAATTATTTCATACGAACTCCGATTGAGGTAATTCAAGATGATTCGGAACGAAAACGAGTAGAACTACAACTTTTAATTTTTTATTTTATTAATTTGAGGTCGTTAGAAGGGGTCAAAATAGTAATCTTTGTGACTGATGCGTATTCGGAGGCAATCGGAGGGTGTCGGACATGCACATACACAAGTATAGTGATGTCAACGATAATAGATGTTGCTCTAAGTTATAAAACATGAATGTTAGTAAATATAATGATGATTAACATTAATAAATGATGTATAAGATAAATTATGTAAGCACACTAAGCATACACAAGAGAGACGATTCGGGCGTGTGATGAATGAACGTCGAAACGTCGTGACAAGTGTTAATGAAAATTATAAGATATGGAATGTGTTTAATATAAAACCCATAAGTATTCCTAGCAAGACTTAAACACTTGAATGAATTTCGAATATTACATAAGTCGAAAAGTTTACACAATCTATTTGAACATTGTCTGCTAATTAACAGGAAGGATTATGAGATGTGGAATAGAGTTTATATTACAATTACTATGTGTTGTTATGTGACTAATAGTTGATGTGTGTCATTATATAATTGTGTAGGACATGTAAAGTGCCGATAGTTGTAAGCTGTTAATCTGTTATTGGTAAACAACGATCGAGGCAAGTCTTTCGGTTGCTATTTTCTACGTGGACTTGATAAACTGTTTTAAATTGCATGATATGTTATATGTGTTGTAAGAAAGCATGATATGTTATACATGTTGTAATCATGAAATGTTAAAGTTAATTTATGACTACATTGTTTTGGTTAAATATTGATGATTGAGTACGGAACTCAATCTTTATATTTGCTATGTGAATTAAAGCATGGATGTCATGTTACTTTAATTATTATGATATGTACGTTGAGCATATTATTATATGCTATGTGATCCAAGAAAACTGTTAGAACTTGCTGAGCTGTCGAGCTCACTTTTGCAAATAATAATTTTTGCAGGTCAAGATTTCAAGGTAAGGATATGTGCTAAGTGAATTATAGAGATTCATATTCACGAAGATTACTTATGTTTTATGAGAAATGTATTTAATATTTTGAATGTAAGATGTTGTTGAATTATAAGTTGAGCTATCCGTTGTATATGGATATCTATTTATGATGTAAGACTTTGTATAGTCATTTTGTTGTAACGATTCATGATATAAATTTGAATCGAAGAGATGTAATGTAAAGGTTGCGATTTAGGGCAATACAAAAGGAAATGTATAAAAGTTTTAAAAATTCCGCATTTTTAGTGATTTTAATATTGAATAATGATGTAAAGATAGATTAAAGTTGTATTGTTAAGGATCGAGAAGGAGAATATTATTGTATGAATTTTGGGGTCGTTACATAGTTAAAACTGTAAATGGTGAGCAGAGTTTGTATCAAATAAGATAAGCTAAGATTACAACTCCCCTAATGTTTCATATAACTTCTTAATTCTCCTTCTTATCTAACAAATCAGTAGAATGGACAACTAAGAATTCTATGTTTACATAAGCCTCTTCTGATGGTCATATGAAATCCTCTAATTAAATAAATCACTATATTTCTATGGTGAAATAATTTTGACTAGAGTCATTAAGCTTTAATTCTAATTAGTTACACAAGGCAAATAGATATATTCCTATTCTATTATGCAAGATATGCTCTCAATCCATTAGGAATGGCCATAACAAGTGTTATCATATTTAGGGTTAAGCATTAAAGTCCTTTTTCCAATATCAAAATAATACTCATATTAAACACTTGGCTAATCAATCAATAAATAAAGCATGAAATACAATAACCCATTCACAACTGATTCATTATAATAAATAGGAGAGAAAGTCAACTACACTAATCATTAGGTAACATTGTAACCTTAGGAATGAAGTTAGTTCATCACTATGAAGCTAAACATCATTATCAATATCATACACATGTTTAAGTTATACAAAATGAATGGAAAATTTAGAGAAAGAAAACCCCTTGATAGCAATATTCAACTCTAAATCCTCTCTTCAAGTGTAATAGCCAACTTGTGCAATGCAATGATCTTCTCTCTTTGAAATACAAGCTCATTGCTCTCTAAAACTTTATAATACGCTAACTTGAATATAGAAACTAACTAAATGATTAGCTATTACAAGGAGTCTTCTTAATATATATATTAAGTCATTAGGTCATTTAAACTCTATTTTCTACATGGGAATCAATACCGGTGCTGCGGCGCCAAGTTTTGGCCTTGGACAGACGCTGAAACGCCCATGTTATGAGACAGTTGAAGTAGAAAGTGTTGTGGCACGAGTTTGTACTGGGGATGAAGCGCTGCAGCGCTGGCCTTAGGTTTGAGCTACATCAGAATGGCGTTGCAGAGTCTGAATTAAGTTGAGAACTGGCACTGCAGCGCCAGTTATAGAAAAATGACTCTTTTACCCCTTTTAACTGGAAATGACCTAATAAACCTCCTGGAAAGCACTTTAGTGAAAAATAACAAAAACATACTATAAAAGCATTATAAAATATGATGAACATGCAATTTCTTAAGTATTAACGGGTTCGATTCACGAGTATAAATCCCACTCATCAAATGGGCTTTAAACATGGAAGGTTCAGAAGTAGGGGCAACCTTTATATCCATCACTTGGGAGCAATATCTCATAGCCACCAAGCTACAATTTATCAACACCAATAACACAGTCGAGTATTAAGGTTGTATAATGGGATTAAATTTGGTCCGATGAATGGGGATCAAATGGTTAGCGGTCTTTGGGGATTTTGAGTTGGTCATCAAGAAAACCATCGGGGCATATCACACTAAAGTGTTACACTTACTGCTTTATCATAGTCATGTTATCAAGATGGCTATGGAATTTAAAGATATAGCCTTCATACACATTCCTCAGAATCGAAATGATTTTGAAGATGCATTAACAACCCTGGCTTCCTTAATTAATATTTCCCTTGTGGGAATCTTGGATATCAAATCCACAAACCAGATGGCACACGCCTACGAAAATTACATTAGAAAAGTATCTGATGAACTACCTCCCATCAAACATCCTTGGTTATAGGATATCAAAAAATATCTACGAGATTGATCTCCACCCACTATGGCAAGCCAAGTTGAAAGAAAGCAGATTCACAAAATGGCAATGAAATTCTATCCTAAGGTGTCTTGATAAAAATCAAGCCCAGAGGCTTGTAGATGAAGTGCATGGTTGACTGTGCGGGCCACACATGAGCGGTCCCTTACTTGCCAAAAAGATACTAAGAACAAGGCATTATTGGATTTCTCTCAAAGTTGACTGTGATGATCACGTTAAGAGGTGTTATCAATGTCAAGTCCATGCAAATGTTATCCATGTACCTCCAAACGAACTACACTGCATGAGTTCGCCATGGCCCTTTGCTATGTGGGGAATGGACGTGATCAAGCCGATAGAGCCCAAAGCCAGGAATGGTCATAGGTTTATCTTTATTGTGATTGATTACTTTACCAAGTGGGTGGAAGTTACCTCTTTTCCCAAAGTCACTAAAGAGGTCATCATCTATTTCATAAGAAACAATGTGATTTATCGATACGGACAATCGGAGGTTTTTGTGTCAGACAATGCTAAGAATATGAACAACCAGATAATAAATGAATTATGCAGCCAATTCCATATCAAACATCTTAATTCCGTTATCTATCGTCCCAAGATAAACGGCGATGTTGAAGCAGCTAACAAAAACATCAAAAAGATAATGCAAAAGAAGGCTGCTAATCACAAAGGATGGCCAGACTTATTTCCTTTTACTCTGTTAGCTTACAAAACTTCAATACACACATCTACTAGGGCCTCCCCCTATTCTTTGGTCTATGGCATGGAAGTTATCCTCCCCATAGAAGTAGAAATTATGACGAACGAGATTTTGTAATTTAATTTGAATAATTATTGAATTAAATAAATATTTTTCGATGATTTAATTATTAGATTAAATAATTAATTGATGAATTTGTAGTAGCTTAATTTAATTATATGTGTTATATTGATTAAATTAATGTAGAGAATTTTATTAATTGATTGATTCGTGATTCTAGGGACAGAATCCTTTTAAGGGGGGAAAGATTTGACGAACGAGATTTTGTAATTTAATTTAAATATTTATTGAATTAAATAAATATTTTTCTATGATTTAATTATTAGATTAAATAATTAATTGATGAATTTGTGGTAGATTAATTTAATTATATGTGTTACATTGATTAAATTAATGTGGAGAATTTTATTATTCAAAGTATGTATTTAATTGAACTTATTTGATTAAATGAATTATTTAATAAGCATAATGTTATTCTAATTAATTTAATAATTAATTAGAGATTTAATAATTTGATATAATTAATAAATGAGAAATTTAATTATGTGACTATGTGAATTAATGAGAAATTATTATATTATATTATATTTAAATTAAATAAGATATTTAATTAATTGCTTAAGTAGGTGTGACATTATTAAACTATATAATAAAAGACTAATTAAATTAAATGGAAATAGTCTTCTAATAGTTAGCCAAACAAAGCCCTAATGGGAGTTGGGCAATTAACCCACGAATGGGATTAACTGACCACAATGTTGCCAGTTATCTATGCGCATTAGTCAGTCTTTTCTTTTGTGTATTTCATTCATTAGTCTTAACTGAGAGAAATCCAGAGAGAATTTATAGAGGAGTTGAGAGGTTGAAGAAGAAAGTGAAGAAACAGAGAGTATGCGATAAGGTAATCTCTTTAACCCAACTTATAATTTACGTTGTTAATATTTTCTATGAAAAATTATTTCAAGTCTCTATAATTGAAAAGAGTAATGATTTATGTGTATATATATGATAATATATTATCATAATATGTTTGTTACCATATACATATGTTTTCATAACATAAATTGCATATAAATATGTCGTAAATAGATTTTTAAAGTTACAGAGTGTAAAAGTTGAATAATTATGACCCTTATGAACAATGGTATGCCACGAATTGTTGTTTAACTTGAAATTTAACAGTAGATAATGATAGCACATGTTAAAACGAAGAAAATAAACTTTAAACGGACAGATTCGGTGTTATAACGAAACCGTATTGTCAATTTTCATGTTTTATCTTTAATACTTTTAAAAAGACCAAGAATAGTGAAATTACATGATTTGATTCAAGTAATTATATGTTTTAACTTGTTAAAATCATGCTAGAAAGGTTGAGTAATGATTATATGTGTATTATAGTATTTGTGCATGCTTGTGAAAAAATTAATTGGGTGTTTTTGGCCATAATCTGTATTTTTCGCGAACTGTAAATTTACGAAACTGGAGTGTCGCGCCGCAGAGCTAGCTCAAGGTCTTTGATCCATACTGCAACGCCACTAGCCAAGCCTCAGCGCCATCCGCGCTACAACACCAAGGATAGCCTATATGGTGGCGCCGCAGCGCCACTATGCAGTTTGTCCAGAAATGAGAATTTTTATGGTTTTAGTCTAGGGAACACAATTGTAACCTAAGCTAATGAACATAAAAATATGTTAGACATATAGTGAGTTGTTAAAATAGATTCTTAGCATGTCAATAAGGTATTTACATGTTTAATTGATTTGTTGAACGCATAGTTAGCTTATAGTTCGTGAAGTCTAATAT
The DNA here is from genome assembly GCA_016801055.1 of Panax notoginseng. Taxonomy (NCBI): domain Eukaryota; kingdom Viridiplantae; phylum Streptophyta; class Magnoliopsida; order Apiales; family Araliaceae; genus Panax; species Panax notoginseng. The sequence goes on from CM029014.1 coordinate 111,963,868, forward strand.
TATGTGAAAACAAGTGTTGTGATTTGGTTAGTATAATCATAATCAGAGTTTAGACGAAAGAGAATGAACTTGTGATGCTAGTTACGTTATAATTGACTAGTATTGTGAATATATGGTATGTAGGATTAAATCGAGGAACGTGTAACATACGCACGAGCCAAGTTTTCTAACCCTACTTGTTATCGTTATGCAAGTTTCTAAACCTTATCTCTTTACATTGAGCAAATTCTAGACTTATATTCTATATCGAGCAAGTTCTTGTTATTTATTGATCGAGTTCAATATGTTATATTAAAGGTTATCAATCTTTTAAAGCATAATTCCTATTACACAATACTTATTCCATTGTATACCTCTTGAGTTTATTATTCAAATTGAATATCAGTTATTGTTGAACCTTGTAAGACTAGCGAACCCTTATTGATTCGACTAGTCCATAGTTGATGAACGTCCTAAATTTCAGAACCCTTGTTGAGTTTATCCCAACCAAACTTTCTTTGGTGCGGACTCTAATGTCAAACTGGGATGAACAACCCTGTTATAGGGGATTACTTATGCTTTAGCGTTAAGATATTGTGCACAGTATGGTACTAAGGGCTGATCCCCCTTAGTACGAGAAGAAGAGTCCATAGTCTTATGACTATTAAAGGTTTCAAGTATAAACACTTGACAACCTAGGACATAGTTCAAGGTCTTATGACCCGTAGAAGTTCTTTTGATTCTTGGTATTCATTGTTGATTCAAAAGTCAAGTTTCTTATTTCAGAAGTCTTTGATTCACTCGCATGTTATTATATTGTTGTTATATTATTATACTTGTGGGCAATCGTGCTTGTAGCATCCCCAAATCCTGGTCCTAAACACCAAGGATCTGGTATACTATTTCTATAACTATTGCGGAAGATATAAACATAAATTGTTTATACATTAAACTTTTACACCTCATTCCCAAGGTCTACAACCTTAACTTAATACATACCTTCAATATCTTAAAGGTTTACAATGCTATTTTCGTCAGAAAAATTTAATAGATCTAACTGCATAATAGCTTAATCTTGGACTTTTCCTTTGTCTCTGTCTTTACTTGAGCTTTCATCTTAATCTAAAAATTTTTATCATGATATAGCAAGGGTGAGCATCAAATTTGCCCAGCAAACATAAGTTTAATTAAGAATATATCATGATTGAAAGAATTGAACAATAAGCTGGCTAACTTTAAACAATATAAACATTGTGAAAGAGCATAAACAAATTTTCTTAGTTGAAAGACCAAGTCAATAGAAATGAATGGTCAGTAATGAACATGAACAGATTAACTGAACCAAATGGTAATGAAGGTGATCAGCCTTTCATACCTGATGAACATTTACAATAGTACAACGTGCGGATCAATAATCAATATAGACGTGAATAATCAACAACAATTATTCATTAACATGCTTTGAACATGCAACTCAAGTTTGAGTTAAGGAAAACTTGCCTGATTCGTTGACTACTGCTACGCAGTTTAAGTTAACTTCTTTCAGTAAGACCTTTGATCAAAATCTTCTTTCTTCTCTTTAATGGCTTCCATGGCCACTCTTCTTTCTCCTTTTCTCTCTATTTCCAGTCGTCCCTCTCCTCTCTCTCTCTCCCATGGCTGCCGCCACTTCTTCTCTTTCTCTCCCTTGTTAATTTCTTTTTGGTTAGAAAAAATAAGAGAGAAAAGAGAAAATGACATGATTTATGTTTGCCTAAAATATCTAGATACATCTCCCTTTTTCTCTTCTATAATTGACCGGCCATGTGGCCTTATATCTACCAAGTTTGGTTTAATTTTCTTTGTCCAAAAATGTCCCTCCTTTGCCTTTTCTTTTCCAAAGATGTCCCCCTTTACTTGGATTAAATTTTGGGCTCTTTAAATTATTGATTGGGCCAACTCTTGGGCAAAAAATTGAGCCACTCCTTTAATTCTTTTGGGCTTTCTACTTAACATGTTTGTGCCATATGAAATTTATATAGTCCAACACTCTTAATATTACCATTTCCTAATTATTTAATTAGGGTTTTTATTTCCTCAATTATAACTTAAATCTTTACTCATGCACATTTATTTCCTTAACCCAATTAGAATTGCTATAATTAAGGTATAAGATTTATTAGTTGATATATATAAAATAAATCTCCTAGAACTAGTATATATTATAAATACTAGTATTCCCTCATCTCATAACCCTTAACTTATTCAATTCTTCATTCCTAATATATAATTAGGATCATACTAGTTTCTTTTATTTGATTATATAATAAACAATATAACCATCACATAATATTCATATTCACTTACTCACATAATCATTAAATAAATTGTGACATGCTCCACAATTCTCTTAGATTAGGTCACTAATATATATTTAAATACTAGAACCACTAAATAACAATAACCATTTAGGTTATTTAATTCTCATACATAATTTAAATAACTTATTTAAGTTATACAATTTATATTGTATAATTAAATTTAATTCCCTCCTCCTCTCCATAAATTGTTCTCAAACAATTTATTTATATATTAAATATATAAATTAATATATTCAATCATTTATTTAAATATGAATTTAATTTACTAACTGCTTTGATACCAATATACATATTTGCATATTGGATCTCCTTTCATATTTTTACTTTACATCATTTGGTATAATATTAAATATTATACCATTAACCATATAACATAATATCATAATATATTTCACTTCTCACACTAATTTTGACTCTTCTCCAAAAAGTCAACTGTTGACTTTGACCAAAAGTCAACCTTTATACATTTTGTGTTTACTGTCCATTTTGACTAAACTTGATGTTCCGGACGCAACCGAGCAGTCTATGCTTCAAAATTCTATCTCTAACTCAAATTTTGAGTTTTAAATTACTCCCTTCTTATTGCTAATCGTATTAACTAACGACTTTAAACTTATTTATCTTCTTATTTACCTGCCAAGGCCAATGTTCAAGCTATGTTTATTACTAACATAGTTTTATCTTGATCCTTATATCATTAACTTAATTCATCATTCCTCTTGCTAAAATATATATAGCACCTTACTAAGTATATATATATATATATATATATATATATATATCTATACATATACTCATCTTCTTTTAACCTCGTAGCTTTTCTTCCTGTGAAATCTTATTTCGTTAATTAAATTCCACCTGTATTAGTATAACATTTCTTACACTATTCAATTCACATCAAATTTTATAAGTATCATAATACCTTATTATTGATATTCATTCAAATACATATCAATTCATTTCTAGGGTTTTGAAATTTTGTAACCCATATTTTTTTATTCTCATTCAATTAAGAAACCATATAGGTTCTTCTTAAAAATTTTGAAATCCTTAAAATTCCTTCACAAAACGTCAATTCCATACACTTATTTTCTGTCTAGGTTCATCTTATAACCTTTAATCCATCATTTTAGGATTTTAATAATTATCTAAATTCTCGGGTTGTCACAGTGCTCACTCTTGCGTAATAATAACATTGCAAGTAAGAACGAAAGGTCCGACGAGCCTTCTACTAGCAAAGGCAATGCCAAGATTAACAAGTGATGAAAACTTGTTATTTATTTGTTATGTTATGTTTCAAACTTATGTTTAAACTATGTAAGACTTAATATTTGTGTATGTTCCGCATTTGAGATTTGAGGTTAGTATGACCTGGGATTGATGTATTTCTTTTAGATGATGTAACTCCTTAAGGAGATGATTTATTTCTATCTATTTTATGGTTTCATTTGTTATGGGTAGATAGACAAATGATTTTGTACAGTGAACAGCAAATCACGTAGGAATTGAAGTACCATGATTTGGAAATGTCGCAGAAATGGCATCGTTAAGAGGGTTAATAGATGCTCATATGGAAAAAGATCAATGGTTACAAGAGCGATATAGACAGTTATCTCTGATAGATGAGAAAATGGTTGCAGCCATATTCCATGGTCAGCTTTATCAACAAAGGGTGGCTTGGTACTACAATAAGAAGGTCCGATCTTGTGTTAACCCGAAAAATTAATGAGACTTGTAAATAAAATCTCAAATAATTAAATAAAGGTTTAAAGAATAAAACCTAGATTTGAAAATAGAGGAATGATTTCAAATTTTGAAAAAAAAAACACATATGTTTTAATATCTGAAAGAAGGTAAAGAAATTAAATGTGAATAATAGAAAGGTTGAAGAGTAAGATATTACTAAGGGATTAAGAATATGGCAAGTAAAAATAATAATTATGGCAAGCCATATGATCATAGTAAACAAGTCTAAATATTTAATTATTAAGAGGACTTGTAAGGATGACACAAGTTATTAATATGACATTCTAAATTTAAGAATATGACCAAATGATATTGAAAAGTAGGATTAATAAAATCCATTATTTCAAGTCATTTGAAAAGGCTTATTGAATGTAGCAAACTAAATAAAGATGTTTTAATAGACATTGAATTAAATGTCTAGCCTAATATAGGAGAATATTAATTATTTATCAATGAAGTGAATACTTATGACTAATGTAGAGAATGTGAATGATTGAAGGAGTAATTATTTAAAGTCCAAAGTAAGTGGACTAGATACCCTAATTGAATAATTAGGGAAATGTAAAATTTATGAGACATGTCCCAAACAATTTATTGGATAGTCCAAACTTGGGAGGACTTTCTATAAGCAAGTTAAAACTCAAAATTAGAGTTAGAGATAGAATTTTGAAGTACAGACTGCTCGGTTGCATCTGGAACGTCAAGTTTAGTCAAAAAAGACTATAAACACGAAATGTGTCAAGGTTAACTTTTTGGTCAAAGTTAACAGCTGACTTTTATGGAGAAAAGTCAAAAGCAGAGTTAGGAGTGGAATTTGGAAACATGGAATTGATATTTGAATCCGGAACGTCGAAATTAGTAAGAATAGGTTGTAAACACAAAATATGTCAGGGTTGACTTTTTATAAACACAAAATATGGCGGGGTTGACTTTTTGGTCAAAGTCAATAGTTGACTTTTATTGAGAAAAGTCAAACTTAAAATTCAGAGATGAATTTGAAGAAACGGATGGGTCCATGATGTCGGGAGTGTTAATTTTTGTAGGAATCGACTATAAACTTGAAAATTTGAGTTTTCGGGTCTGAAAGTTAAAGAGAGGATTAAATACGCAAAACGAGGAATTAAAAACGAGACCCACAAGGGCCAAATCTGATTGAAATTCCAGCACATGGGCAGCCACCTATCCCCAACCACTCCCACCTACTCCCATCTTATCTTAACTACTCCATCACTCTCCTAATGATATATTATTTAGGTAAAAGGAAAAGGAAAGAAAAGTAAAGAACTCTCTTCTCCACCACTCCATACTCAATTTTTAGAGAGGAAAAAGGAGAGAGAAGGTAGCCATAGGAGAGGAAGAAGAAGGAAAAAGAAGAAAAAGAAATCAAGAGGAAGAAAACAAAAAGGTATAAAACACTAACCCCTATACTATGTATAATCTTGTTTATGGTAAGAGTTTGATGAAATAGATCATGGATCATGATAGATCCATGAGTATAAGATGTATTAAGTTGGTTTATGTTGGTTAATATTTGATTAATCAAGAGATCATAGAAGTTTTCTTACAAAACATAAAGGTAAGAAAATCAGATTTTTGAGAAAACGAAGCATGAAATTTAAACGATCACATCTCTCATTCTACTTAAAATTTGTGAGTGTGGTAAAGTTCTGAAGTTAGATTTATGAGTCTTCTAACTTCTTCAAGTGGAATCACCAAAAAAGGTGTTATATATATTTCTATGGACTATTTTTGGCAAAGTAGGAAAATCTGGAAAATGCCCTAAATTTCAGTCCACTTTGGATCTTCACCATTTGAAATCTACAACTTATTTTAGAGATTCGTCAAAGAAATGTGTTAGATCCAAGAAATATTTAACATCTTCAAGTAAAATCACTGAAAAATTCATTGTACATTTTCGTATGGACATTTTTTAGCAAAGTAGGCAAAATCTAAAAATACAGAAAAACAAACTGTCCAAAACTTTGCAGGGGCATTTTCGTAAATTTAATTATGAAAATAAATTCTGGCCTTTTGTGAAATGGAAATATATGTTATAAAGTAGCTCTTGTCCAAAGATGAGTTTATTTCGACATATATCGAACGAGTTATGACAATTACCGTTATGAAAGGTAAAGTAAAGCTAGCATAAATGACTAAGAAACGACGTTATGTATCTAATTGTGGTTGTATATGCACTTAATTGTGTAGGTCAATGGAAGGAAAAAAATTTCTATTCGTGCAAGGAACGCTTTTGAGGCAAGTTCTTCAGTAATTTGCTCTTATGTGATAATGTGTATTAAACCATGTTTATGGTAGTTAATGATATATGTTGCTTTATGTGAAATCGTTGATTACATGAATGTTATGTGACTAAATGCAAAGCATGGTATTTGTGAAGTATGGGTTAAATATACAATATGAAGATTATATTCTATTGTATGATAAGTATGATGCATATAAAGATGCATATTATGAAATATATGATGCATATAGAGAGGCACGAAGCATGTGTAGATGAATTGACTAAAAATTTTTGATGCATGAATTTATGAAATTTGTATGCTGTGTGAAGCATGAAATGTGTAGACTGTTGGACTTGCTGAGCCGTCGTGCTCAACCTTGCAAACAAATTTTGTAGATAAAAGTCGATATAAACATATGACCATAGCGTCGAAGACTTCAAAATAGACAAAGGATCACGAGAAGAAATAGTGATTGAAGATGACTGGTGTTTTAATAATACATTAACGCATTGGTGTAATTTCATTAGAGTAATTAAACACAATAAGGTTGTAATGACCCCGAAATTCATACAATAATATTCTCCTTCTCAATCGTTAACAATACAACTTTAATCTATCTTTACATCGTTATTCGATATTAAAATCACTAAAAATGCGGAATATTTAAAACTTTTATACATTTCCTTCTATATTGCCCTAAATCGCAACCTTTTCATTAAATCTCTTCGATTCAAATTTATATCATGAATCGTTACAACAAAATAACTATACAAAGTCTTACATCATAAATAAATATCCATATACACCGGATAGCTCAACTTACAATTCAGCAACATGTTACATTCAAAATATTAAATATATTTCCTATAAAACATAAGTAATCTTCGTGAATATGAATCCCTATAATTCACTTAGCACATATCCTTACCTTGAAATCTTGACCTACAAAAATAATTATTTACAAGAGTGAGCTCGACAACTCAGCAAGTTCTAACAGTTTACATGCATCACGTAGCACATAATAATATGCTCAATATACATATCATAATAATTAAAGTAACATGGCATACATGCTTTACTTTATATAGCAAATATAAAGCTTGAGTTTCTTACTCAATCATCATTATTTAACCAAAACAATATAGTCATAAATTGACTTTAACATTTCATGACTACCACATGTATAACACATCATGCTCATTTACAACACATACAACCTATCATGCAATTTAAAGTAGTTCATCAAGTCAATGTAGAAAATATAAACTGAAAGACTTGCCTTGATCATTGTTTACCAATAACAGATTAACAGCTTACAGCTATCTGCACTTCACGTGCCCTACATAATTATATAATCATACACATCAACTATTAGTAATATAACAACACATAGTAATTGTAATATAAACTCTACTCCACATCTCATAATCCTTCCTGTTAATTAGCACACAATGTTCAATTAGATTGTGTTAACTTTTTGACTTATGTAATATTCGAAATTTATTCAAGTGTTTACGTCTTGCTAGGAATACTTATGGATTTTATATTAAACCCATTCCATATCTTATAATGTTCATTAACACTTGTCACGACGTTTCGATTTCATTCGTCATACGCCCAAATTGTCTCTCTTGTGTATACTTAGTGTGCTTACATAACTTATCTAATACATCATTTATTAATGTTAATCATCATTATATTTACTAACATTTATGTTTTATAACTTAGGAAAACATCTTTTATCGTCAGAAGCACTACACTTGCATACGTGCATGCCCGACGCCCTCTGATTGCCTCTGAAAACACAATAGTCCTAAAGATGACAATTTTAACTCTTCCTAACCTCAAATTGAAAAACTTAAAAAATACAAGTTGTAGGTCTATTCGTCCTCGTTCCGGACCATCTTGAATCATCTCAATCGGAGTTCGTATGAAAACGTTATGCTCATTTTAGTAAAACATATCCGGTCAAATTTGTTTTTCAAAATTTTTCTTGACAGACTATCCCTCCCCACCCTCCCCCCCGCCGGGGCGGGGGTTTTTGCTCTAGGGGTGCCCGCCGGGGCGGGGGTCCTATCTGCAATTTCGAGAATTATCATCCCGAACACTACAAAAAGCCAAATAAGGCCTATAAACTCCTTTCTAACAATCATACCAACCTACCCAAGGTGTAATATATTTACAGAAACATAAACTAATGTTTCTAACACGTTTCTAATCACATAAACATCAAGATTATAACCTTTAATTTTACTATTTCTCTTATTTCCTCTTCTTTTGGCATTCATAACGAAATTCTTCACTGTGAATTCGTTTTTAAACCAATTCAAGTCATTCCAATTGTGATAACTCATATTCTTAACATACTAACATAATACATTATCAATTTCAACAATAAATCATAACCAAACATCAATTTGATAGTTTCAAAAGCCATTTATCAGAAATTAATTCACAGAAAATCATTGTGAACAAAATTCATCTTATTTATCAAAATTACATGGATTGAATTGCTAGAACAATCATATAACTCATAATATATCATAATATAACCCATATTACACATAACTCATGCTCACATCAAAGATTTAAGCATAATTTTCAACATAACTTCATAATCAAACCCTATGAACATGATTTCATCATGTTCATCATATCTTTAAGAATTGAAACTTTTGAACAACTATAAAAATCTCATGTAAGCGTATACATATATATATATATATATATATATATATATATACACACACACACACACACACACAAACATCCCATTCACATATCAAAATTATGAAGTTTCTGTGACACCCCCAAATTCGGGTACTTCATTCCCATAAGATTTGGTGTTCACTATCCAAAACCATTACATCTAACTATTCATCATAAAGGATAAAGACATAATTTAAATAACTTAAACAATAGTCTTTCCCATTAAAGGGTTACATCATTTTAAAAACAATCCCAAGTAATCTAACCTTAAAATTATTACATAAGTTTGCGGAATACATCATGAAAATAAAACAAGTCTTTAACATAATCAATTAAAATAAAATTCTCATAAGTCTTCAACACTTGGACATCTTGCCCTTTCCTTTGCTAGTAGATGGCTCATCAACTTTCTCAGCTTTAGCTGCAGTGTTAATTGCAAGAGTGAGCAAACAATTGCTCACTGATATAAAGAGTAGCAATAACAACATAAGAATGAACAATAAATACTGAACAATAATGAACTTGTTCTACGAATCAAAAATAGAAAACAAGTTCAAACTTTAATATCTGAGGGTCTTAGGACCACGAACTATGTCTCCAATTTTTAGGTATTATTACCTTAGCCTTAACAGTCATTAGACTATAAAGACTCTTCTTAACGTACTTAGGGGGATCAGCCCTTTGTACCATGTATTGTGCAAAAATATTTAAAAGTTACACGTACAAAATCCCCTGTGATAGGGTTGTACGTCTCAGTTTGAATTTAAAATTTCCGCACTAAAGAAAGTTTAGTTTGGAACTAGCTTGCCAGTGTTTCTAGAATTTTAGAACACTATTCAAATTCCATCAATAAAGGTTTACTTACTACTTGAAGGTTTAATACAAAAGTGTACAACTGAACAAGGATATCAAAGTCAAAGATCAGATATCAACAATATAATTGAATAAACATGATACACATGCAAAGTGCTATATCCAAAAGAGTTAGAACAATCTCATTTGAATCAAGGTATTAGAACAATATATGCTTTGAATAATAATATCAAGATTTAGAAAATAAAACTCGCTCGAGGTAACGAATTAGGTTACAAGAGCTTGTTCAATCGTACGTAAGGATAGAATCAACAGTCTTGCTCAATAAAAGTTTAGGGACTTGCATTCATTAATAAAAGAATGAAGTTAGAAAGCTTGCTCAATAATAACAAGATAGAATTAGAAAACTTGCTCAATGTAAAAAGATAGGTTTAGAAACTTGCCTTGCAGGTAAGCTACACAAATGTAATATTGTTCTCCAATTACCCTACACGTATCATTAGAATCGAAATAACAATTAGTTGTATGAATATTAACTTTGAGGGTTTTAACCACCACTTAGGTCATAACCTTAACTTAACATCTAACCATGTTGGTTAACACTTTTAACGAATCTGAAATCTCATAATAAACTAACATAAATATTATCATTTATCTTTAACCTTTGAAAACATCACATTTGGTTCATTACATAACTTTACTAATTCATAGTCTATAGTTTCAACATTGTGATTACAACATGTTGTTATATCTTATAACACATTTTAGGTTCCTTTATAATCATTAAATAGGTTATGTTAACAATTCCCCTAGCTATGCTATTAACAGCTTAACTCTGGGTCTGACTGACCACTAGCGCGGCCGCGCCATGGTTAGCTTAGATTCCGACACGTCCACGCCAAGAGGCAGCGCGCCCGCGCGGCACAACAGTTTCAGTTTTTACAGAACACGAACTTAAACTCTGTTATAGGCCAAAAATCTCAATTCCACATAAATTCACCAAACTTTAACATCTAAAACTTTGTAATATCATAGTTAAGCATGCTATACACCATTCTAACTACATAAACATCACATACTAACACAATCCAATAACAAATTACAGATTATATCGCATATGGAGCATAAACTTTAGTACTTTCTAAAGCCAATTTTCCATGTTGAAAACACTGTTATGAACTTTTCTTCCTACAACCCAAATTACATGAATTTAATACTTTAAAACCACTTAAAAACAACACATAACAGATTATAAACCCTTTACAACACAATTACCAATTATCTTATAAAATCAACCACCCAATATCAACCCTTTTTCCCAAAAACTCAAGAATACCAACATAATTTTTATAGATTCTCTTTCTACAATTATGTATAAGTATCAACCATATATAATTATTATCAGTTTATAATCCATATTTAGTATATACATACCAATTCAATCAAAATTATGAGTTTTTAGGGAATAACCACAAAGAAATCAAAACATATAAGTTAGAAGAAATTTATACATTAACCCTTGAATATAAGCTAGCAAAATTGAGAGAAATCCTTTCCCCAAAACCCTTCTTCTCCAACTCAATATCTCTGTATTTTTCTCTCTTCTCTCTCAACTCTGCTCTTTAGCTTTAGGAGAAAAATAAGACGCAAAAGAAAACTGATATGGCTTAACTCTCCCACGTATTCATCCGTTAAAGAAAACAAAAGACGTCAGTTGGAAAAAAACCAAAGGCCACAAGGCCTTCTTTGGCTACCTCTTAAACCCCCAACCAGATTATTTTAATAATATTTATATTATATAGTTTCATGTGTCACACTCTAGTTAATTAAATAACTTTAGCTTAATTAATTTAAATAACTTGTAATGGTAATTAAAATAATTTCTATTATAAATACTTTTATGAATAATAAATAATTATATATCTAATTTAATTAATAAATTAGACACATCACTTTATTTAATTTATTTATTTCCTTTAAATTAAACAATTCATTTAATTTAATTATTTTCTTACATATTAAGCAATTGATTTAATTTAAATTAAATCCATTAGATAAAATTATCATTACTCAATTTAATTAACATTAATCAATTTAGTTACTAAATTAATTAACCACAATTCATAAATTATTTATTTTCCTCAATAAATAAATTATATAAAATATTTATTTAATTAAATTAATATGTAAATTATATTACAAATTTCTCGATCGTTACATCCTTCCCTCCTTAAATTCATTCGTCACATTCTTCTCTCCTTAACAGGATTTTGTCCCCAGAATTGCTATACAAAATTAAGCAAACAACTGAGGATAATTCTTCATCATAACGCTTTCAAGTTCCCACGTAGCTTCCTCAGCATTGTGGTTCCTCCAGATTATCTTAACAGAAGGTATCACCTTATTCCTCAGTACTTGATTTTTTCTGTCAACAATTTGAACATGGATTTCCTCATATGAAAAATCTTTCTCAAACTGTAAGGGCTCATATTCTATAACATGTTTATAATCAGGCTTATATGGCCTCAACACTGAAACATGAAAAATATTATGAACATGCTCCAAGTCTGGAGATAAAGCTACCTCGTACGCCACTTCACCAACTCGCCGAAGCATTTTAAAAGGTCCTCTAAACTTAGGGCTTAATTTTACCTTCTTGCCAAATCTAATTTTCCCCTTCCAGGGAGACACTTTTAAGAAAACATAACTGCCGACATCGAATTCCCAATTCTGTCGATGTTTATCAGCATATTTCTTCTGTCTATCCTGTGCAACTATCAATCTTGCTCGAATCACTTTGATGATCTCGACAGTCTGTTGTACCAATTCTGGACCCAATAGCTGACATTCACCTACCTCATCCCAGCATAACGGAGTTCTACATTTTTTACCGTATAGCGCTTCATAAGGCGGCAAGCCAATACTCGTGTGATAACTATTATTATAGAAAAATTCAACCAATGGTAGATAGTCATCCCAATTTCCCTTGAAATCCATAATACATGGTATGTGCATATCTTCTAGTGTCTTGATGGTTCTTTCACTTTGTCCATCGGTTTGAGGATGGTACGCCATGCTCATTCTTAGTTGTGTTCCCAAGCATTCTTGTAATCGTCTCCAGAAATTAGATGTGAAACGTGGATCTCTGTCTGATACAATGGACACAGGTACACCATGCCTTGAAACAATTTCCTTCACGTATAGTTTTGCTAACCGATCCAGGTTAAATCTAATCTTGATTGGCAAAAAGTGTGTCAACTTCGTCAATCGATAAACAATCACCCAAATGGCATCGTAACCTTGTTGGGTTGTTGGAAGACCTACCACAATATCTATTGTGATATGCTCCCATTTCCATTCTAGTATCTCCAACGGTTGTAATAATCTGCTTGGCCGTTGGTGCTCATCTTTGACTTTCTGACACGTTAAGCACTTCGCCACACATTCAGCCACATCCTCCTTCATATTCGGCCACCAAAAATGATGTCTAAGATCCTGGTACATCTTTGTACTCCCAGGGTGAATCGAATATCTTGAGTTGTGAGCTTCACTCAGAATTTCCTCTTTAACTTATGGTACTGGCGGAACCCAAATTCTCCCTTCAAATCGAAGTACCCTTCCGAATCGATTATGAATTTGCTTTCCTCCCCTTCAAATACTTTTTGTTTTATCTTTTTGCAGTCTTCATCCTGAAGTTGTGCATTCTTCACTGTATCTAGCAATGTTAAACTGTTTCCCACGTGGATTAATTTTTCATCGGATTCTGTCGGATATCTAATTTCCAACTCCATCTTAATCATTTCTGACACTAGCTTCTCCTGAGTAGTCAACATCATTAACTTCTTCCGTCCCTTTCTACTTAAGGCATCAGCAACAACATTCGCCTTTTCGGGATGATAGAAAATCGCGCAGTCATAGTCTTTGATCAACTCTAACCATCTTCTTTGTCTCATATTCAAATCTTGCTATGTAAAGATATACTTCAGACTTTTATGGTCAGTATATATCTCACTCCTCTATCCATAAAGATAATGTCTCCAAATCTTCTGGGCAAACACCACCGCCACCAACTCTAAGTCATGAGTCGGATACCCTTTTCGTAATCTTTCAACTGTCGTGATGCATACGCAATAACTCTGTCGTTCTGCATAAGCACACAGCCTAGTCCTTTATGCGATGCGTCACTATACACCACAAAATTTCCTATATCATCAGGCCATGACAACACAAGTGTTGAACTTAACCTCTTCTTCAATACTCAAAAACTTTCCTCACACTTTTCCGTCCAAACAAACTTAACCGCCTTCCTGGTTAAATTCGTCAATGGGGTCGCGATCTTGGAAAAATCTTGAATAAAACGCCTGTAATAACCAATCAATCCTAAGAAACTCCTTACTGCTGACGGTGTCTTCGGCTGATCCCAGTTTATCACAGCCTCATCTTTTGATGGATCTACCGAAATTTTGTCCTTATCAATAACGTGATCGAGAAACTGTACACGTTTCAACCAAAACTCACATTTTGAGAACTTAGCGTACAACTTCTCTTTTCTCAATGTCTCGAACGTCACTCTTAAGTGTTCAACATGTTCTTCCTTGGTTTTGGAATATACCAATATATCATCAATAAACACCACCAAAAATTTATTTAAGAATGGTTTAAACACCCTATTCATCAAATCCATGAACGCTACAGGTGCATTGGTTAAACCAAATGACATAACCAAAAACTCATAATGACCATACCGAGTTCTGAATGTCGTCTTCTGTACATCCTCTGGCCTCACCTTCAACTGATGATAACCACTTCTCAAGTCTATCTTTGAGAAATACCTCGCTCCCTCCAACTGATCGAACAGGTCGTCGATTCTAGGTAATAGATACTTATTTTTAATCATGACCTTATTTAATTCTGGATAATCATTGCAGAGCCGCATCGATCCTTCTTTCTTCTTAACAAATAACATCGGTGCTCCCCATGGCGAAACACTCAGCTGAATATACTTCTTATCGAGCAATTCTTGTAATTTCACCATCAACTCTTTCATTTCTACCGAGGCCATTCTATATGGTGCTTTAGATATCGAGGACGTTCCTGGTACTACATCAATCATGAACTTGATTTGTCGATCTGGCTACAGACCCGGCAAATCGTCTGGAAATATGTCTGCAAAATCTATTATGATTGGTATCTCTTCTAACTTCACACTCTTCTTCTGTGTATCGACTATGTAGGCTAAGTATCCTACACATCCTTGTCTCAACAACTTCTTGGCTTGAATCACCGTCAGACAACTTACTTGTCGAGGTGACTTACTGCCATAGAACACTACCTTTGACGGAGTCATAAGGTTAACACACTTCCTTTTGCAATCAATTACTGCTCCGTAATTGAATAACCAATCCACTCCCAGTATAACATCGATCTCACCAAGTCTAATTGGTATCAAATCAACCCTCATCTTATAACCACTTTATAATTCTTATATATGAATCTAATATGAATCACTTTCCTATTTCGCAATCTCTATGCTCAAAGGATAATCTAATTCTTCCTGAGACAAATCTAAGTTCTGACCAAATTCATCGGATATAAATGAACAAGTAGCACCCGAATTAAATAGTACATAAGCATTAATACCATTAATCAGAATGATATTTAACACCACATCCTTAGACTATACAACATCTTGCACGGTCATATTAAAAATCCTTGCAGTAGGTCGACTTGACTATGTTGGTCCAGTGATAGTCAATGCACCACCACCGTTGTTGTTTCCTTTTCCACCACTTGCACTTCCCGCTGGCTTCTTAAGGTAATCACGAGCCATGTGATCCTTTGAACCGTAGGTATAACATGCTCCTTTCTTTGGACTAAAATAGTTCGGTGCGATGTGTCCCTCCTGACCACAGTTGAAACACACTCATTTTCCCTTCAAACATACTCTAGTATGGTTCTTTCCACAAGTAGAACAAGCTTCAAACATTTTCTTCTGCTGACTTCCTTGCTGTCCTCCAGCAGTCGAATTATCACTCCACTTCCTCTTCTGAATGTTACTTCCAACGTTACTTCTACCAGCCTTGTTTTCACTCTCATTCTTCCTCTTCTGAATGTTACTTCCAACGTTACTTCTACCAGCCTTGTTTTCACTCTCATTCTTCCTCTTCTTCTGTTCTTGATTGTACTTGGTTAAGGCATCGCTTCCACTTTTTGCGATAATTGCCTTTTCCAAAATAGCCGCAAATGTATTCAGCTGGAACTTTGAAACCTTGGTATAAAGCCAGGGTTTCAATCCTTGTTCAAACCTTCTTGCTTTATGCTCGTCGGTATTGACTTGATATGTGGCAAACCTTACCAACTCATTAAACTTCGCAGCATATTCTGGCACCGTCATCGTTCCTTGCTTTAACTCCAGAAATTGCACTTCCAACTGATTTCGAGAACTCGCTGGAAAGTACATTTCAAAGAACATCTCCTTAAATCTATCCCACACTATCACTCCTTGTCCCCCGCGAACCTTATTTGCCTGCCACAAGTAGCTAGCTTCAGACTTCAGCATGAACGTTGTGAACGCAGTCTTCTGATCTTCGTTAACTCTAGCAACGTCGAACACCTTTTCCATTTCCATAATCCAGGTTTGGGCTTCCACTGGATTCATAGACCCTTGAAACTCTGGCGGTCCAACCGCTTTGAATTCTTTAAAGGTTGTGACTTGAGCTTGCGGTTGATTTGCAAGTGCACCCGTCAACAAGGTTACCAACTGCTGAACCGGGTTAGCATTTGCCTCGTTATTATTATTAGTAGACCCCTCAGGAGGTGGTTGTTGTCGTGGTTGTCTTCTTCTAGGAGGCATTTTCTGTTAAAATATGCGCTTATTAGTTCATTACTCAACTTCTTGGGTATTTGAAGTTTAACTTAAACATTCCAAGATGAAAGCTATAACACATAACATTTCAAATAAACTTTTTATTCATTCATAAAGTTTTAAAACATATTAAAGATAGCATATCTGCTATAAGCATCCAATTTTCTGAACTAGACAAGTTTCAGGATTACATTCTCATACTATCCCTTTATCCATCTCAAATAAGGGATTTAAAATTTTATTTATCCACATAAATAACCACATATTATTATCACTCTTATTTCTATCTACGCATATTAAGACGACGTAAGGCTTCTCGACGTTCCTCCTCCATAGTACGATACGCTGTTCTACGATCCATCACGAACCACGGCGAGTCCTCAAACTAAGGTGGATAATAATAGACTCGATCTTGGGCCCTATCAATCGCAGAATTAAAAGCGTAATCAATCTCGTTCATCTTGGCTTTCTTCACTTGAACCTTAGCCTCAGCACGGTCTGCACGTTGAGTCGCCTTCATCCAAGCATCCTCTGATCTTGCACGCTTAGCTGATTCCTCTTTGAAGTCATCTTTTAATTTCTCCATGTCAGTCTTCATCTTCTCGTTCACTGCCAACAAATCTTCATGCTGACCTTTCGTTTGCACTAAGTCCCTGTGAGACCCCAAATTTTATGAATAGAGATTTAATTTTCTCGAAATAATTTTTTTATTATGGTGTGAATTTGAGATAATGTTATAGTTGTGGGTAGTATTTATAAATTTTATAAAGTATGCAAGTTGTTGTATTATATTCGATTGGTTGGGGAATATTATTTTTTTGTCGGAGAATATTCGTACGACGGCACAATTATTGGTGGACCCCACAACGGAATTATTATCGAATTGAGAAAACGACAAAAATATTTTATGAAAATAACGGCTGAAGTTTTACCGTTAATACTATTGAACTACTCGGTAGTAAAAGTACAGTAATACGTGTTGTTGCATAGTAGCATACGGTATTGATTATTGAGGCTTACGTGATAAGTCACTCAGTTTTGTTTTATTAGTATTATTAATGTAATAAAACAGAAAAGCTTTTTATATAAAATAGAATACTTTTATAAAGTTATTCGTTTTATTAGGCTAATAGTAAAAAAAAATTATATAAAACATAATACTTTTATAAAGTTATCTGTTTTATTAGACAATAATTAGAATATATTATATTTTATTATGCATAGTGTTTGCATAGTGCCTGCATAGTATTTACATAGTAAAATCTTTTATAAAGTTATTCGTTTTGTTAGATTATAAATAGAATATATTATAGTTTATTTAAAAGATTTTGCTTTAAATATGGACCGTTAGATTAAAGTAAATCAATCTAGACCATTCATGAGTTAGTTATTATGCATTCCATTTTTCTATAAATAGAAGCTCATTACTTCATTATGTTCTTACGAATTCACTGAAACTCTAGAGAGAGAAACTATAGAGAGAAAGAAGAAAACTGTTCTGCTACTTCACTACTCCTATATCCAGGACTCTTTTTCTTAAGGTAAGGAATATTATTTATTGTACTCGTAAGGGGGTATTATTTGTTGTACTCGGTATTCTTTCTTTCTTATTCATGAAGAGAACTTCTGTTATTCCATTCTTTATTATTCTATTGAAATAACCTGTATACGCGGGCTACCTTATACTTGGTAAAATTCTTCTGTTATTATATTTTTATTATTCTGTTGGAACATCCTGTCTGTGCTTTACGCCGAACCTGGTTTCATTATTTATTATTCTGTCGGAATATCCTGTCTGTGCTTTACGCCGGACATGGTTCCATTATTTATTATTCTGTCGGAATATCCAGTCTATGCTTTATGCCGGACCTGGTTCCATTACTTATTATTCTGTCAGAATATTCTGTCTGTGCGTTTACGCTGGACCTAGTTCCATTATTTATTATTCTGTTAGAATATCCTGTCAGTGCGTTTACGCATTACCTGGTTCCATTATTTATTTTCCTGTTGGAATAACCTGTCTATGCGGTCTATCGCATGCATGGTGATTTCTTTTGTTATTCCATTCTTTATTATATTCAGTTGGTTAAAGTTTTGACTTCTATACTCCCTGAAATTAGTGGAATATCCTTGATATTTGTGCTTCATCCACTATCTTTTCATGGAAATATTCGTCTGAGCATTCTTGAATTTTACTCTACAACGCAGTATTATGTTGATAATTTGGACGTTATCAGTTCCTAGATAAATTAATTCTTGAACTTGTTTTATTGAATTCTTATATCATTGCCATCATCCTCATGTTTATATTTTGTTGAAAGTCATCTATGGCCTGTAGTGCATAGATGGACTTGGTATGATTATGACCAGGGATTATTCGGTGTAATCATGACCGTAATGTTACAAATGATGTGGAAAAAAGTCCTCATTGGCCCGTAGTGCATTGATGGACAGTTTTTGGTATGATTATGGCTATGGATTCTCTTTGGTCGTAGTACAAAGATGAATTGTTTAATTGTATGATCAGGATCGTTGATGAAAACATGATTATCTTTAGCCGTAGTGCATGGATAATTCATGGTTGTGATACTAAAGAATATCATTGGCCGTAGTGCAGGGGTCATTCGATGATGTGGATTATTTATTAAGCTGAGTCACAGCGATAAAAGTCATGAAAAACCTTTTAAATC
Organism: Panax notoginseng; assembly: GCA_016801055.1. Taxonomy (NCBI): domain Eukaryota; kingdom Viridiplantae; phylum Streptophyta; class Magnoliopsida; order Apiales; family Araliaceae; genus Panax; species Panax notoginseng. The sequence goes on from CM029014.1 coordinate 111,983,273, forward strand.
ATAAAAGATAGTAGATTTTATTCTCTACTTGACTCTTTTAATGGATTGCTGGTTCCACTGCAGTTAAACTTGATGTCTATTGTATTTTATCAGTTTAACATTGTTGAAGACTAATGACAATTTATTCTGCATTATCTTAGTCATAATATTTCTTACTGGGCTAGTTGAGCTCACCCTTTCTTTCACTGTTCTCTTCTGGAAATGAGAATATAGCTGGGATGAGTCGGGAAATGGAGTGATGGACCACATGATAGCATTAGTAATCCTCACTATTCTATGTAATAGTGTGATAATAATTGTAATGAGGACTCCTTTTGAGTATGGATACTCTCTAGAAGATAATATTTGTATTCAAACTCACAGTTTATAATCTTTCGTATTGTACACGACAGTTATATTATTAAGTTGTATTTGAATTTTGTACCATGTATCTGGCGACTCAAGATGGGTGATGTATACCTAATTTTGGGGGCGTCACAGTTGGTATCAGAGCTTAGGGATATGATCCCTGGCTGAGATGTGAGACAAGAACTAGGAGGGGAGAGACGGGAAATTCCTTCGCTAGTATGACCTACCTAAGTTTATTTGATATTTAGTTGGTCGGTCAGAGTATAGAGATAATATGTGATATGTTAATTAACCCTTGTTTTGTGGCAGTATTTAAAAATGGCATCTGAAAATGTTGAGATAAGCAATGGAGCACAGGAGACCGTTGAGTCTCCACCGATCAATAATTAGAATAATGTGCAACAGGATGGCGATAATCCTCCTGTAAACAACAACACTGATCAATTGACGAACGACGATACGTTTAGGAGTTTTTTAGAATTCATGCAACATTAGGCGAAGGCGACTCCTATTCATAATGCTGGTAAAAATAATGGCAACCCACGGTTGGTCACCGCTAAGCAGTTCAAGGAGCTGGGACCACTAGAGTTTTTGGGAAAGCCATAACCACTTAAGGCAGAGACATGGTTAAAGTAGATCAACAAGATATTTGATGTCTGGGGACGCTCCGAGGAGCAAAAGGTTCCCTTTGCCACCTTTATGTTACGTTAAGAGGCAGATCACTGGTGAGAATCTGTAAAACGTACCCAGCCTGACGCACTCAAGATGTCTTGGGAGAAGTTCCATGAGCTGTTCAATGACAAGTACTTTCTCAAAAGCATTCGTCACATGAAGGAGGTGGAATTTATCAAGTTAGAGCAAAATAACATTACCGTGTCGTAGTACGAAGCCAAATTTGCCGAGTTGTCCTGATTTGCGTCCCACTTGGTTGGTAATGAAGAGAGAATGACGCGGATGTTTTTAAGAGGTTTGAAGCCGAAGATACGTCAATATATTATTTCTCATAAATTGTGTTTGTATTCAGATATTGTAAATAGGGCTCAGTTAGTGGAGCGCGATAACGAGTCAACGCAACCAAAAGAGAGCAGTCGGCAAAATGATAATACCGGTGATAACAGTCATCAAAGCGGTGACAATAAACATGGAGGGAATCAACATGCCAAAAATAGTAACCACTTCGATGGTAATCATGGTCAAAACAATAAGAATGGACATTTTAAGAAGAGGAGATTCAACAATGATGGAAAGACGTCAGCATTAGCACCCGTTGTTAAGGAAGGAGAACGACCACCTATTATATGCTTCAAATGTGGAGGGGAGGGACACATCAGTCCAAACTGCGCGATGTCGTCCAAAGCATGTTATAATTGTGGAAGAGAATGTCACTTAGCTCGATTTTGTCGTTCACCGAAGACAAGTTCAGCTAGGATGGAAGCACCAAAGGCCGTCCCAGAAAAGTCAAATCCGGTAGTTTAAGAGAGAGCATTTTTTTTCGTGACGAGGAACCTAAATAAAGTTATCACGGGTTAGTTAATTATAAATTCTTGCGAAGTCTATGCCTTATTCGATACAGGTTCTACCTATTCTTTTATCTCTCTTGCTTGTGCTCAACGTTTAAATTTAACTCTGGAGAAGTTAGACTTTGTCTTATTGGTTAAAACTTCGTTAGTAGAAACCTTCTTTACCTCTACTATTTATAAATCTTGTTTGATTCAAATCAACACTTTCACGTTACCTGTCGATCGTATCTCTTTGAAAATACTTGCCTTTGATGTGATTTTTGGAAACGATTGGTCAACTACTCATCATGCTTTTCATAAGGTTGTTAGCTGTCATACTCCTAACCAACCAGTTATGCGAATTCAAAGTAACCAAACCACTAAAGTCAATCATTGTCATATCAAGTCATAAGTAAAGAGCCCCGATTCTTTCGTTGTTGACTTCCTTGTGTGGGATGCACCGAAGCCAGACTTTTCGTAGGAGACGTTGTGAATGACGATGGCAAGTTGATAGGTATCAATGTGACGTGTTATCCAAGTCTTGGATGAGAGTCACAGTTTTGAATGATATTTCTATTGTTAATAAATTTACTGACGTATTCTTGAAGACTTTTTGGCCTACCCTAGAGAGTGAAATCGAATTTTGTATTGACCCCAGTACAAAACCCATTTCTTAAACCCTCAAATATTTCTTTACTTAATTAAACTAACGTAACATGCGCCAAAGACGTTGGCTCGAGCTGTTAAAGATTATAATCGTACCATTCAATATCATCGTGGAAGTACGAACGTGGTAGCTAACGCGTTGAGTAGAAGATCGTATGCGGTTACAAGTGCGAATATACGAACCCACGTGAAGACAACGAATATACGAGTAAAATCGACTTTAATTGATAAAGTTTAAGCCGCTTAAGCTATATACTCAGAGCTGATGAATGTGAAGCAAAAGGTTCAAGAGGGCGTTATTCTAAAAGCAAGAATCGACGAAGAGAGGAAATCTCAACCCTCGATTTAATTGGCCTATTTGAAATCCTTGATCGAGTAGGAACTGTGGCCTGTAGACTCATTTTGCCGCCAAGTATGTCGCGTGTTCATAACGTTTTTTACGTATCGATGTTACGTAAATATGTGGACGACCTGAACCACATTATTGAATTAAAACTAGACGAGATTGCAGAAGATTTAACGTATGAAAAGATACGTTTTAACATCTTGGATAAGAAGGATCATATTCGACACTCAAAGGTTATACCTCAAGAGTTAGAATTTGAAGTGAAGTCAAGGTATCCTCACCTGTTCGGCATACCAGGTACGTACGTAAATTTCGAGGGCGAAATTTTATAAGGAGGGGAGATTGTGAGACCCCAGATTTTATGAATAAAGATTTAATTTTCTCGAAATAATTTTTTTATTATGGTGTGAATTTGAGATAATGTTATAGTTGTGGGTAGTATTTATAAATTTTTCAAAGTATGCAAGTTGTTGTATTATATTCGATTGGTCAGGGAATATTATTTTTTTGTCGGAGAATATTCGTACGACGGCACAATTATTGGTGGACCCCACAACGAAATTATTATCGGATTGAGAAGACGACAAAAATATTTTATGAAAATAACGGCTGAAGTTTTACCGTTAATACTGTTGAACTACTCGGTAGTAAAAGTATAGTAATACATGTGGTTGCATAGTAGCATACGGTATTGATTATTGAGGCTTACGTGATAAGTCACTCAGTTTTGTTTTATTAGTATTATTAATGTAATAAAACAAAAAAGTTTTTTATATAAAACAGAATACTTTTATAAAGTTATTCATTTTATTAGGCTAATAGTAAAATCTTTTTATATAAAACAGAATACTTTTATAAAGTTATCTGTTTTATTAGACAATAATTAGAATATATTATATTTTATTATGCATAGTATTTGCATAGTGCCTGCATAGTATTTGCATAGTAAAATCTTTTATAAAGTTAAAAAGTTATTCGTTTTGTTAGATTATAAATAGAATATATTATAGTTTATTTAAAAGATTTTGCTTTAAATATGGACCATCAGATTAAAGTAAGTTAATCTAGACCGTTCATGAGTTAGTTACTATACAGTCCATTTTTCTATAAATAGAAGCTCATTCCTTCATTATTTTCTTACGAATTCACTGAAACTCTAGAGAGAGAAACTATAGAGAGAAAGAAGAAAATTGTTCTGCTACTTCACTACTCCTATATCCAGTACTCTTCTTATTAAGGTAAGGAATATTATTTGTTGTACTCGTAAGGGGTATTATTTGTTGTACTCGGTATTCTTTCTTTCTTATTCATGAAGAGAACTTCTATTATTCCATTCTTTATTATTCTGTTGGAATAACCTGTATACGCGGGCTACCCTATACTTGGTAAAATTCTTCTGTTATTATATTTTTATTATTCTGTTTGAACATCCTGTCTGTGCTTTACGCCGGACCTGGTTCCATTACTTATTATTCTGTCTGAATATCCTGTCTGTGCGTTTACGCCGGACCTGGTTCTATTATTTGTTATTCTGTCGGAATATCCTATCGGTACGTTTATGCATAACCTAGTTCCATTATTTATTTTCCTGTTTGAATAACCTGTCTGTGCGGTCTATCGCATGCATGGTGATTTATTTTGTTATTCCATTCTTTATTATATTCAGTTGGTTAAAGTTTTGACTTCTATACTCCATGAAATTAGTGGAATATCCTTGATATTTGCGCTTCATCCAGTATCTTTTCATGGAAATATTCTTCTAAGCATTCTTGAATTTTACTCTACAACGCAATATTATGTTAACAATTTGGACGTTATCAGTTCCTAGATAAATTAATTCTTGAACTTGTTTTATTGAATTCTTATATCATTGTCATCATCCTCATGTTTATATTTTGTTGAAAGTCATCTATGGCCTGTAGTGCATAGATGGACTTGGTATGATTATGACCAGGGATTAGTCGGTGTAATCATGACCGTAATGTTACAAATGATGTGGAAAAAGTCCGCATTGGCCCGTAGTGCATTGATGGACAGTTTTTGGTATGATTATGGCTATGAATTCTCTTTGGTCGTAGTGCAAAGATGAATTATTTTATGGTATGATCAGGACCGTTGATGAAAACATGATTATCTTTAGCCGTAGTGCATGGATAATTCGTAGTTGTGATACTAAAGAATATCCTTGGCCGTAGTGCAGGGGTGATTCGATGATGTGGATTATTTATTAAGCTGAGTCTCAGCGATAAAAGTCATGAAAAACCTTTTCAATCATAAAAGATAGTAGATTTTATTCTCTACTTGACTCTTTTAATGGATTGCTGGTTCCGCTGCAGTTAAACTTGATGTCTATTGTATTTTATCAGTTTAACATTGTTGAAGACTAATGACAATTTATTCTGCATTATCTTAGTCATAATATTTCTTACTAGGCTAGTTGAGCTCACCCTTTCTTTCACTGTTCTCTTCAGGAAATGAGAATATAGCTGGGATGAGTCGGGAAACGGACTGATGGACCACATGATAGCATTAGTAGTCCTCATTATTCTATGTAATAGTGTGATAATAATTGTAATGAGGACTCCTTTTGAGTATGGATACTCTCTAGAAGATAATATTTGTATTCAAACTCACAGTTTATGTTCTGTCGTATTGTACACGACAATTATATTATTAAGTTGTATTTCTCGATCGTTACAGTTTCACCAAAAGATTTCTACATAGAACTCTAAAACTATGAAAACATAGAAGAACATGATTTTAAAACTTGTATTTACAACACTTGTATTGTGAAAATCCTTTCATGGCATACAATCACATATGAACACCATATATACATATAAATTTATAATCATAAAAACCTAATTTTACAAAGATTAAATACAAAACATCTTAATTTAGTGTAAGGGTTAGTTTGATACCTTTCTAGGTTGAATTAGGAGAAAAGATGGAGATGATGAAAGCTTTTCTTTTATTTTCTCAAGGTTTCCCTTCTTCTTCTTCTTCTTTTTCTTCTTCTTCTTCTTCCTCTTCTTGTTCTCTTTGTTCTTAGTTTAGACTTAGGTTTAGAAAACTAACGTAACTTAGTGTATATACAATATACATATAACACATATAATTATAGAATATGTAACTCCCAATATAATTACATATACTAATTATCAATTTAATATATAAGTTAAAAAATTAGAACTTTAAAAGCCCTAAGGCTTGTTTGGCAAAACCATATTATTTTAAAATCAGGTTTTAAAAGTTAAGGCCTTGTTTGGGAAAACGGTTTTAAAAACTCTGTTAATAGATTCTTTAACACATATTCTTAATGTTATCCTTTGATTAATTAAATCTTAACATTAATTTAAATAATTAAAAGTTTAACTTCAATTAATCACATAAAATTATCACATTATAATTACTCGCTAATTATAACTTCATGTAACAATTACCACATCACTACATTATCTCAATTAAATTAGAACTAAAACATAAAATCATTACATATTAATTAAATATTAAATAATCATTTAATTAATATAATACACTTAGTTACATTACTCCATATTAATCACATAATCTCAATAAATAATTCTCTTCATACCAAATCACATAATTCAAAATATATACACCTCATAATAAGAATTTTAATTATTAAATTCTTATTTTAATAACTTATGAAAATTCAGGTTGTCATATCCTTCCCTCCTTATAAGGATTCCTTCCTCGGAATCAAAGAAACCTCCCTTACTTGATTTTCACCAAATCTTTTTTCAAAATTTATCGTTGAATATCTTCAACACATTACCTTAATATAGGTTTTATAATTCTTACTACATTCATTTCTTTAACAAATTCTAGGTTTTATTTTATAACTTTCACTTGAACTCAATTTTATTTTGAGTATTATATATTCTTTAACCCATTCATTTCTTTTTCTAAGGATCGTTATCATAAACACTCGGGCTATTACATTCACCCTTTCTTCTAAGAATTTCGTCCTCAAAATTTTATCTATTAATCTTTATTCATTCAATCTATCAAAATAGATTTTGCGTTAATACTTTATTCATTCATTGGGTTCTATAACCACTTCTTTTCACAAAAATCTTTCTACAATTATTAAACTTTTCTATTAAAAGTTTTACATTATTCTTTGATAACTCATCTCCTTCTCATTTCAAAATTTCATTTCTCATATATTCATCATTCAGAGTCTCATTCTACGACTTACTTCTTTCTAAGGAATATCATCCTTACCACATCCGCCTTTTAGAATAACAAGAATCTTCCACAATTGCTCAATAATTGGGAAGCAATATGAATAACTCAGGAATTTAAAAGATTCCAAATCATGTTGAGGGGTCATAAGACCTTGAACTGTGTCCACGGTTATAATTACTCTTTTAACTTAAACCTTAACAGTCATTAGACTATAGGGACTCCCGTACTTAGGGTGCTAAGCCCTTCAAACGATGCATTGTGCACAAATATTTAAATGTTATGCGTAAATTATCCCCTTGAACAGGGTTGTTCACTATGTCTATAGTTATAAGTAATTTTTCAACTTAAACTTTAACAGTCATAAGAATATAGGGAGTCCTCATACTTAGGGGGATAAACCCTTCGTACAATGTATTGTACACAAACATCTTAATGCTTTCGCATAATATAATCCCCTATAAAAGGGTTGTTCACCTCAGCTTCTCAACATCTGAATCCGCACCAAAATAATTTGGTTCGGAAAAATTTCAAAGAACACTTTGAATTTCATAAAACGTTGGTCTAGCTGAATCAATTAGCTTAAACTCATACCAATAATTCAATTTCAATCGAAACATGTATGACCAAACCCTGTTGGCAATTAATTATCTTTAAAATTTTGAAAATAATTTTATGACGTCATGATACCGTACTGTGTTTACAGCCCGTTTGAGGAATTCGTCATTCTGTGACTTTGTCATACTACATCATACCATAGTGGGCTAACGATCCTTAGATCACATCCAACACTAAGTAATTCTGCATTGATAACTCCATCGTTTTTATCATCTTTGCACCAGGTTAGATGATGCATTAATGATATAAAATATATTTTGATATTTTCAAATCATTTTTGTCTAGCCGAAATAATTAGCATAGACTATTCTTTAAACAGTTCAAAAATCTTTGAAAATCAATTTTAGTGATATCATATCTCAACAGGTAACGATGTGTCAGTGTCCTGAAGTCCACACATAAACATTTTTCACCATGCGTTGAGAATAAAAATTCATTTTTAAAAGGCACATAGTGCGAATTTAGCTTGATGTCAAAAATTTTGAAGTCTAGCATAGCTAGAAGATTTGGAATACCTGTGCTTCCACCATCAACTCCACTTTCTATAATAATCCATTGCTTATTAAGTCTATCTATTCCTATCATCCTCAATACTCCATTCACACTTAATTATACCCCAGTTCATCAAACTTACTGCATATTAGAAGTTTAGGAACTTGCCATAATAATATGTGTTTAAGAACTTATCCTAGTCAGACCATAGGCGTCTATTCGCTGAGGGCTTCAAAACATACCATATTATTATGAGTCACAAACTTACCATATACATTAGTTTTAAGAACCGCACCTAATCCTAATAATATCTGACTAATCTTAATAGTTTCTAACTATCAAATATACACATGAGAAAAGAATCACCTTTTCACCACATATACATTGATAGCGCAACACCGACATTCCAATGATTATCAATGTGATAAACCAAGTACATGCACAAAATCTCTGCCCATACAAAGGTTTGTACAACTTAGTCACCATATGAGTCCTCAATTGAAATTCCACCTAACATTACCCTACTATAAGAACCCGAATTTTCAAAAAATATTAAAATAAGAATTTAGTAAATAAAATTCTAAAGTGTGAAATGGGTTCGAATAAAAATATTTATGTGATACGAGGTATGTAGGAATGTGTTACATAGGGTAATATGAACCATGTAATATGAGATTTTTGTGATTAATAAATATATTATTTTTTATATATTGTTATTGATCGCAGAGATAATTCAGTTGAGATAAAAAAAGTGGATAAAATTTCCTATCGATATTAAATAATTTATAGGATTATTTTATCATAGTAAGTGAATGACATTAATGTATAATTGTCATTTTCTTGTGTGTGTGTGTACTAATAACTGGTATGATTATAATATAGGTTATTGATAGTACGTAAGTTATCCGCGAATGGGTTTGGATAGTGAAACATGAGTTAGTTGAGAGAATTAACTAATAAGAATAAATATTGGTTAATTGATAGTTGAGAGTTATGTTATGGAATAATATAATGTGTATGTTAAGCCTTGAATAACTATAGTAATATAGTACAAGGTTTAATTTACTTAAGTAAATGAGTGAATTAATATATGTGTTGAATATGTGATACTTTATATATGTTACTCAGAATGGTAATATGTGAGAAAGTCTAATATACGAATAACGTTAAATATATAGACGTTATTAAAGGGAGACAAAAATCATTATATCTTTAAATGGATATTTAATATTTGAAGTAATTGTTTTGGGAACAATTTATAGAGGGAGAGAGAAATAATAATTATATATTTCTAATAGAGGATATTAAAATAATTTCTAATATTGAGTTATTTTAATAAAAAGAAGAAATGTTATTTTTAAATAATAATATTACCTTATATTTTTGTATGAGGTATGATTAATAATATAGTAAATATATTAAAACGTATTTGCTATATGTAAATAAATTGATGGAAACAATTTATTATAATAGAAAATAAACTTATTACCTATTTTCTATATATAATATATGTACATGTGTCGTACATATAGTTAATTGATTATATTATATTAAGAATAATATCTTGAGACAATAAGCAAATTAATTTCTAATTGTAAATGTCTTTATTCGGAGAAAATATAATATTTATGTTATGACAAAATACATAATTTCTAATGTATTTTTAAGGGGGTTAATTAATGAAAGAAAACTAAGTTATTTTAATATATTAAATAACTTAAGTTATTATTTTATCGTGAATGTTATCATTTAAATAACTAATGGAGTATATATTAATTATTATAAGCGTAAAGGTTATACTTATAATTAATTAAGGTAGTTTAGCATTTAAATGTTTGAGTCACACAAATATTATACTGAAAGAATAATAAGTGTGGATAATGAGAGAAGCTTAAGATCGAGTTTGTGAAATATGCCTAGTGTGGCAAAGTGAAGGAATAAGCATTCATTAAATAATGTAATGAATGAATAATTGAATGAATTATTTTGTATGTGCAATGATTATATATTATATAGTAGCTACATCTATATGATATGAAATGAAGTGTGACACTTCAATGGTAACTATATAATATAGGAAGTATTTGAATACTTATGTATAAAGACTAGTATGTTAGTATTATGTACAAGTGAGATAATAAAATGTAACATAGTGCAATAGATCACTTCCATGACAATGTTATAAGATCTGATGTTGAGAATAATGTTATTTAATTTGTGAGATTATATTATTATAAGTTTGTGAGCTATTAATTACTAAGTTCACATAATTATGTCTTGTGTGGCATAACTAGTGAAGTTAAATCAAATGGGGATTTAATGGGAAAATAAATGGTGAGTTCATAAATAATTGATATTATTTATCATTATGATAATTGGGTATATTTGAGATGATAAATTTTATGGAAAACAATATTGGTGCCCAACTAAGTTATATTCTAGTCTAATGTAAATATTATTTAGAATAATCAAATGTACATGGATTATATAATTCTATGTGAGTGGGTGTATATGTATGCACATTTGGGAAAAAATATCAAATAACCCATGTATGCTAATAGTGGTTGTCTAAATGCTAAGCATTAGAGAGTTGTCCCATTTTGTGAGTCTCACCTCATGTATCACGTGAATATGCCATTGACGTAGCCTACCTCTTCAACTCTCAAACTCAGTGAAATGAAAAAGGCTAGCTAGCTATCTTGCTTCTTCTTCTCCAAAATCCATAGCTTCCAAATGATGAAGAGGGGAGTGGGTTGATTTGATTTTTCACCAACTTCTCCTTAACCAACATCTTCTTCCATCTCCCATTGGATTCAATCTTTGAGTAAAGCCATGGTCTAGGTAAGAGATTCTCTATAAATTGGAGCCTTCTCTTCTCTAATTGGGTTGATTGGGTTCTTGATGAGTTCTATATAGAGAGTAAGTGGAAATTAGAGTGAGCAATCTGAGATTGGAAGATTGAAGAGCAATAGTTAGCCAATCAAGCATTAAGAAGGTAACATCCCTCTATGTGTTCTTAAATTCAAGTTTTACAAAGTTCTTAGAAAAAGTAGCTTTTGAGTCATAAAATTGATGGCTAAGGGTTGTTATAATACATGAATTGATGCTAGACATCGTTAATATGGTTGAATACAAAATCAACAAAAGTTAAACGAACCCATTTGGTTTAGAAACGAATTCGTAGTGAACGAATTTGCTAAATTGTCAAAACATGAACAATTAGTATGAACATGAGTTGTAAATTCATATTTGACTTGGTTAATGTTTATGTTAGTTTATGGGTATTTAGTATGGTGTAGTTTTATGAGTTACGAATTCATAGAATCGAAAACGGACTAATTTGGACATGTATAACTCAAATTATGAAGGTTAGAAAGAAGTTTGGGCTTGTTAGCTAGTAGCAAGGCATGAAATTTCCCACTTTCAGCAGCTAGGCCCGCCCCAGCGAGCTATTTTTAAGGCAATACCCCCGCCCCAGAGGGGGGTGGTCTGGTGTACAGATGTTGAAAAAAATCTGACAGAACATAGTTTACTAAAATGGGCATAACATTTTCATACGAACTCCGATTGAGGAGATTCAAGATGATCTGGAACGAGAACGAATAGACCTACAAGTTTTGTTCTTTAAGTTTTTCAATTTAAGGTAATTAGGAAGGGTCCAAATAGTCATCTTTGTGACTATTACGTAATCAAAGGCCATCGGAGGGCGTCAAGCGAGCACAAACGCAAGTATAGTGCTCCCGACGATAGAATATATTATTCTAAGTGATGTAACATGAAAATTCATGATATTATACATGACATATAAGATTACATTACTCATAATGGAATGCATTAACATGATTTTCTAAAAGAAAACTTAGAGTTTTTGAGAAACGGAAGTTGATGAATTTAGTGTCCTTTGAGTTCTGACCTTGGACCCTATGTACGCATATCAACGGACATGAATGTAGTTTTAAAGTTTCCTTGCATATACTAGATTGATATAGCTTGGTTTAAAGTGTTTTGAAAGAAAAACTTGAAGTTTTGAAAATGAAACTTGACGAACTTTGTGTCTTTTAACTTTTGACTTTGAGAACATGTGATTGTGGCCTAGTTATGTGCGCGGATAGATAAGGAATGTAATTTCAAGATATATTGCACATAAAAGGTTGTCAAGCTCGGTTTAGTATGTGTTTTAAAGAGAAATTTAAAAGTTTTAGAAACTAACTTTAATGAGCATTGTATTACTTGCATTATGACCTTATAAGCAAGCATGATAGAGTTGTCTATGCCTTTGAACATGAATGATATGTTCACTCAACTAGTCAAGCATGACATAAGTTATTTAGGCATGTTTTAAAAGTATAAACTATGCTATGGCTATAAAAATAGGATATATGCATATAAAGCATGCTAGTAGAGGCTTATTAGTTAAAAGCTTATATCATCGAATCTTGTTAAAGAAAGTTGTTAAGCTTTATTGATAGAAATAAATCATTATGAAACTAAGTAGTTTGAATATGAACGACGTAGATCACGTATCTATAAACTTTAAATATGTGCTGAACACATAGCGAGTCAAGTGTGTGATAAATGTATATTAATGTTGATGTCAAGTACGGATTGTTAAGTATACCTATATATACTTAGCTATTTTAAGAGTATGATGAGAAAGCGAAATGAAGGTTTTACAAACCTAGTTAGGAAACGATGTAATATTCATTGTTATATTAAGAACGTATGAAATGTATGACTAATGGTTATGAATCCATGATTATATAACTGTGTAGGAATACACGCATTGCAGATAAGCTTTAAGCAGTTAAGTCGTAGTTGATAAACTACGAATCAGGCAAGTCTTGCAGTTCCTATTTGATATATGAATTCTATAACTATTAGTTGAGCTATATTATGCTATAAGAATGTTGATGTATATATATGAAATGCATATGAGCTATGTATGAAATTTGAAAGTTGATCTTTGATGATATGCTTGTGAAGTAAATTTCTATGCATGTTATGTGTGAAGTAACATGCGTAGTTAATATTAATTGATTATGAATGCATGAACTGAATATGTTATTATATGCTATGTTCTGCATGAAAACTGTTAGAATTGCTGGGCTGTCGAGCTCACCCTTACAAATAACACTTTTGCAGGTTAAGGACTCACGGTTAAGGTTACATGCTACTTTATTGATAAAGTCCAATCACATCAAAGGTGATTAATTTGTTTAATTAAATATATACTCTTGAACCATGTTTAGGTTCTAGTAGATATACTTGATAGTAGTTTACGATGTATAATACATATTGAGTTGTAAAGTTGTACTATGTGGTATATAGAGAAATTTGAATCGAGCTGTAAAAGTTTATATAGTATTTTGAATAGAATGAGTCATAACATAATTTGATTCAAGGATATGTAATCGATTCAAGTTAAGAGATAAATAAAGAATTATTTTCAAAGGAGATTGAAAAAGTTTAAGTTATTCTGCATATTTTTATAACATCGAATATGATGAAAGATAGGAATGGTAAATGACCAAGATTAGAAACTGATAAAAGTTTGGGGTCATTTATAGATCCTGGAAATGGAATGAATTTATGTTCTAAATTGTAATAAGCAAAGTTATATTCATTAAGTTATGAATAAAAGATATAAATAGTTTCACGATAATAGTATCGTGGCAGACCGAATTTGAGGTTCGAAGGGAGTCAAATTTGGGGGCGTCACACTTACTCTTAACTTATTCTTAACTTGCCCTTAACTTGCTCAATACGAATTCCTCGTATCACATTATCTATAACACCTCGTGAGTTTATCTTATACTATATCATAGTACATTATCTTCATAGCATCAAGCTATAATTATTCAAACATTACAAATCAACTATCTTTTATAACTTAAACAGATCACGTCGTGATCTTATTTTATAATCATCTCCCTTAAAATTCTTTTCTTAACTCGTGATCGTTTTGTTTTACGATCCTTTTTTTTCACCACTTACGATCTCATTTATGCTTTTAATCTTACAGACTTTGTCTATTCATCATTATTCGTTATCTTGGCTATTGGAGTTAGGTAACCCCACATTCATATTCCTTATAACTCTACGAGATTCTTCTTTGAATCCTCTTACGCATGTTTTAATCCCTTCTTTATAAATTTCTTAAATTACTTCTTTTTGTTCAAACTCTATTTAAGTTTATTCGTTCATTATCTTCACATCTCTTCTCTAAGGTTATAGTCTAAGGTACTCTTACCTAAGGTTTCTAACATATCAGCTTTGATACCAAATGTAACGACCCCAAAATTTATACAATAATATTCTCCTTCTCGATCGTTAACAATACATGTGACGAACGAGAATTTTGTAATTTGATTTTAATAATTATTGAATTAAATAAATATTTTTTCGATGATTTAATTATTGGATTAAATAATTATTTGATGCAAATGTGGTAGATTAATTTAATTATATGCGTTACATTTATTAAATTAATGTAGAGAATAATTATTATTCGAAGTAGGTCATTATGTGAGCTTATTGTATTAAAAGAAATATTTAATAAGCCTAATGTTATTTAAATTAATTTAATTATTAATTAGAGAATTAATAATTTGACATTATTTATTTATGAGAACATTAAATATATGACTGTGAATTTATGAGAAGTTATTATATTTTATTTATATTAAATAAGATATATGAATTATTGTGCAATTGGGTGTGACATTTATTAAACTATATGATAAAGCTTTATTAAATTAAATGGTTTTTAAAACCTATTCTAACTAGCCAAACATAGCACTAAAGGGAGTTGGGGTCAGTTAACCCATGACTGGGTAACTGACCACCAACGCACGTCAGACTTTTTTTTTTTAACAATACGACGTTCTTTATTTCTTTCTTATTATTTCTAAGTCTAAAAACAGAGAAGGAGAGTATTTGTGAGTCAGAGAGAATTCAGAGAAGTTGTGGAAGGAAAACCCTGTGATTGAAGTAGTATCTGAGAAAGGAATTGTTATCTTTACTCATCTCCTCTAGATTATACTCTGGGTAATTTCTCCCAAACCCAATTTCTACTTTTACGTATTTAAGTTTTTTATACAAATGGTTTTCAAGTATTGTAAAGTTTTATGATGGGAATTTGTAAGGCTTATATGATTATATGGGTTAAGATGTTATCAAATCGTGTTTAATTATATATATTAAGTAAACCATATCATTAGTATCATAAAATATGTCGTTATACGATGACTTTGTAAGACCCCAACTTTTATAAATAAAGATAAATTTTCTATAAATATCATTTTTGAATATTATGGAGTTAATTTGATATAATGTTATAGTTGTGGGTAATATTTATAAATTTTACAAAGTACGCAAGTTGTTATATAATATTCGATTGGTAGGAGAATATTCGTTTTAACAGGAAATATTCGTACAACGGCACAATCATTAGTGGACCCCACAACAGAATTATTGTCGGATTGAGAAAACGACAAAAATATTTTATTAAAAATAACGGCGGAAGTTTTACCATTGTTACTGTTGAACTACTCGGTAGTAAAAGTACAGTAATACGTGTGGTTGCATAGTAGCACACGGTATTGATTATTAATGCTTATGTGAGAAGTCACTCAGTTTGATTCAATTATTGTCAATTAATAATATGAATTATTTAGCGATAATGACGTTTTGTTTTATTCGTATTATTAACGTAATAAAACAGAAACATCTTTTTATATAAAACAGAATACTTTATTAAAGTTATTCTATAAATAGAATATATTATATTTTATTTAAAAGATTTTTCTTTAAATATGGACCGTCAGATTAAAGTAATCAATCTGGACCGTTCATGAATTAGTTACTATGCATTCTATTTTTCTATAAATAGCAGCTTATTCCTTCATTATTTCTTACAAATTCACTAAACTCTAGAGAGAGAAACTATAGAGAGAGAGAAGAAGAGTATTCTGCTACTTAACTACTTCCTTATTTCAACTCTTCTTTAAAACGGTAAGGGGTGTTATTCTTTCTTATTCATGAAGAGAACTGTTATTATTCTATTTCTTATTATTCTGTTGGAATAACCTGTATACGCGGTCTACCCTATACTTGGTGACATTCTTTTATTATTCTGTTGGAACATCCTGTCTGTATGTTTTACACCGGACCTGGTTCCGTTTTTATTATTATTCTGTTGGAACATCCTGTCTGTGTGTTTTACACCGGACCTGGTTCAGTCTTGTTATTATTCTGTTAGAACATCCTGTCTGTGTGTTTTACACCGGACCTGGTTCCGTCTTGTTATTATTCTGTTGGAACATCCTGTCTGTGTGTTTTACACCAGACCTGGTTCTATTATTTATTATTCTGTCGGAATATCCTGTCTGTGCGTTTACGCCGGACCTGGCTCCATTATTTATTATTCTGTCGCAATATCCTGTCTGTGCGTTTACGCCGGACCTGGTTCCATTATTTATTATTCTGTTGGAATAACCTGTCTGTGCGGTCTATCGCATCCATGGTGATTTCTTTTGTTATTCTATTCTTTATTATACTCAGTTGGTTAAGTTTTGACTTCTATACTCCATGAAATTAGTGGAATATCCTTGATAATTGCGGTTCATCCAGTATCTTTTCATGAAAATATTCTTCTAAGTATTCTTGAATTTTACTCCACAAAACAGTATCATGTTGACAATTTGGACGTTGTTAATTCTTGGATAAATTAATTCTTGAACTTGTTTTATTGAATTCTTATATCATTGTCATCATCCTCATGTTTATAAAATGTTAAAAGTCATTTGTGGCCTGTAGTGCATAGATGGACTTGGTATGATTATGACCAGGGATTATTCGGTATAATCATGACCGTAATGTTACAAATGATGTGGTAAAAGTTCTCATTGGCCCGTAGTGCATTGATGGACAGTTGTTGGCATGATTATGACCATTAATGAATACACGAATATCCTTGGCCGTAGTGCAGGGGTGATTCGATGATGTGGATTATTTTATTAAGCTGAGTCCCAGCGATAACAGTGTTGAAAAACCTTTTAAATCATAAAAGATAGTAGAGTTTATTTTCTACTTGACTCTTTTAATGGATTGCTTATTCCGCTGCAGTTAAACTTGATGTCTATTATATTTTATCTGTTTAACATTGTTGAAGGCTAATGATAATTTATTCTGCATTATCTTAGTCATAATATTTCTTACTGGGCTAGTTGAGATCACCCTTTCTTTCACTGTTCTCTTCAGGAAATGAGAACGTAGCTGGGGCAAGTCGGGGAACGGAGTGATGGTTCGAATGATAGTATTAGTTAGTAGTCCTCACTATTCTATGTAATAGTGTGTTAATAAATATAATGAGGACTCCTTTTGAGTATGAATACTTTCTAGAAAATAATATTTGTATTCAAACTCGTAGTTTATGTTTTGTCGTATTGTACACAACAGTTGTATTAGTAAGTTGTATTTATATTCTGTACTTTGTATCTGACGACCCAAGATGGGTGATGTATACCTAATTTTTGGGGCGTCACAGTTGATATCAGAGCTTAGGGATATGATCCCTGGCTAAGATGTGAGAATAGAACTAGGAGGGGAGAGACGGGGAATTCCTTCGCTAGTATGACCTACCTAAGTTTATTTGCATGATATTTAATTGGTCGGTCATAATATAAGGATAATATATGACATATCAATTAACTTTTGTTTTGTGGCAGTATCTGAAAATGGCATCTTAGAATGTTGAGAATAGCAATGGAGCACAGGCGACTGTTGATTCACCACATATCAATAATCAGGATAATGTGCATCAGGAAGGTAACAATCCTCATGCAAACAACAACACTGACCAGATGATGAATGATGTAATGTTCAGAAACTTTATGCAGTTCATGCAACAGCAGGCGAGAGCGGCTCCTGTCCAAAATATAGGTGAAAACACTGAAAACTCTCGGACGGTCACCGCTAAATAGTTCAAGGAGCTGGGACCACCAGAGTTTAAGGGAGAGCCAAAATCACTTATAGCGGAAACATGGATAAAGCAGATTACCAAGATATTTGATGTCTTGGGGTGCTCCGAGGAGCAAAAGGTTCCCTTTGCCGCCTTTATGTTGCGAGGAGAGGCAGATTACTGGTAGGAATCGATTAAGCGTACTCAACCTGCCGCGCTGAAGATGTCTTGGGAGAAGTTCCAAGAACTGTTCAATGACAAATACTTTCTTGAAAGTGTTCGTCACATGAAGGAGGTGGAGTTCATCAAATTGGAACAGAATAATATGACCGTGTCGAAGTATGAGGCTAAATTTTCTGAGTTGTCTCGATTTGCGTCCTACTTGGTGGATAATGAAGAGCGAATGACACGAATGTTTTTGCGAGGTTTGAAACCTGAGATACGTCAGCATCTTATTTCTCATAAACTGTGTTTGTATTTAGATGTTGTGAATAGGGCTCAGTTAGTGGAGCGCGATAACGAGTCAACGCAACCAAAAGAGAGCAGTCGGCAAAATGATAATACCAGTGAGAGCATTCATCGAAGCGGTGACAACAAGCGTGGAGGGAATCAACAGGCCAAAAATGGTAACCACTTCGGTGGTAATCAGGGCCAAAATAATAAGAATGGTCATTTCAAGAAGAGGAGATTCAATAATGATGGAAAGACGTTAGCACCAGCACCCGTTGTTAAGAAAGGAGAACGACCACCTATCATATGTTTCAAATGTGGAGGGGAGGGGCACATCAGTCCAAACTGCGCGATACCGTCTAAAGCATGTTATAATTGGGGAAGAGAAGGTCATTTAGCTCGATTTTGTCATTTACCAAAAACAAGTTCAGCCAAGATGGAGACACCAAAGGCCGTCCCAGAAAAGTCAAAACCGGTAGTGCAAGGGAGAGCGTTTGTTGTGACCTCCCAGAAAGCAAGGAACCCGAATGAGGTCATCACGGGTAAGCTTATCATAAACTCTAACGAAGTCTATACTTTATTTGATACCGGTTCTACCCATTCTTTTATTTCTCCTACTTGCGCTCATCGATTAAATTTGATTCCGGATAAATTAGACTTTGACTTATCTGTTGAAACTCCATTGGGAGAAACCTTCATTACAACTACGGTTTATAAGTCTTGTTTGGTTCAATTTGGTACCCACACATTACCTGTCGATCTTATTTCATTAAAAACACTTGCATTTGACGTGATTCTAGGGATTGATTGGTTAACTACTCATCATGCAAAAATTGATTGTTTTCGTAAGGTTGTTAGCTTTCATATTTCTAATCGACCTATTATGCGAATTCAAGCAACCAAACCATTAAAATCAATCGCTGTCATCTCAAGTCATAAAGCTATTCGTTTATTGAAAAACGGATGTCAAGCTTTCTTAGCTCGTGTCACGGATCTAAACAAAAATACGTCAGTTTTGAATGATATTTCTATTGTTAATAAATTCCCTGACGTATTCCCTGAAGAACTTCCTGGCCTACCCCCAGAGCGTGAAATTGAATTTTTTATCGACCTTGAACCCGGTACAAAACCCATTTCCAAAGCCCAATATCGAATGGCTCCTATCGAACTTCAGGAGTTAAAGATCCAACTGCAGGAATTGTTAGACATTGGCTTTATTCATCCTAGTACTTCTCCTTGGGGTGCTCCTGTGCTATTCGTGAAGAAGAAAGATGAAAGTATGCGACTTTGTATTGATTATCGGGAGTTGAATCATGTCACCATCAAAAATAGCTACCCATTGCCACGTATTGATGACCTGTTTGACCAGTTGCGAGGAGCACAATTCTTTTCAAAGATTGATCTTCGTTCTGGATATCATCAGCTGAAGGTTAGAACTGAGGATATTCCAAAGACGGCTTTCAGAACTCGGTACGGGCATTATGAATTCCTAGTCATGTCCTTTGGATTGACTAATGCTCCTACTGCCTTCATGGATATGATGAATCAGATATTCAAGGAATATTTAGATCACTTTGTGGTCGTCTTTATTGATGACATCCTTATTTATTCCAAAAGCCATGAAGATCATGAGCAACACTTGAGACTGGTACTCCAAAAGCTTCATGAATACAAGCTTTATGCCAAGTTAAAGAAATGCGAGTTCTGGTTGGAGGAGGTAGCATTTCTTGGGCACGTAGTATCAAGTCGTGGAATATCGGTTGACCCGGCAAAGATTGAAGCTATTCAAAGCTGGAAGCAACCTAAATCAGTGACCGAAGTACGTAGCTTTCTTGGTTTAGCTGGTTATTATCGTAGATTCGTGGAAGGATTTTCTCGAATCGCTACTCCATTAACTCAGCTGACTCGGAAAGATACAAAGTTCAGCTGGAGCAAAGAATGTGAGCAGAGTTTTTAAGAACTCAAGAGGAGACTCATTTTAGCACCTGTTCTAACAATACCATCTGGCTCGGAGGGATTTGTCATCTACAGTGATGCTTCGAGCAAAGGGTTGGGATGCGTTCTCATGCAACACGGAAAAGTCATAGCCTATGCATCAAGACAACTCAAGGAATATGAGAGGAATTATCCTACTCATGATCTAGAGTTGGCAGCTGTTGTCTTTGCACTTAAAATTTGGAGGCATTACTTGTATGGGGAGAAGGTGGAGATCTTTACGGATCATAAAAGCCTCAAATATTTCTTCACTCAAAAGGAACTCAACATGCGACAACGACGTTGGCTTGAACTGTTGAAATATTATGATCATACCATTCAATACCATCCTGGAAAAGCGAACGTGGTAGCTGACGCATTGAGTAGAAGATCATATGCAAGTACGAGTGCGATATTGTCAATACAAAGGCCCATTTTATGTGATTTGCAAAGGATGGATATAGAGTTAAAGACTCCAGGGACCCATGTGATGATGGCGAATATACGAGTAGAACCGACTTTAATCGATAAAGTTAAAGCTGCTCAAGCTACAGACCTGGAGCTGATACGTATGAGGAAGAAAGTGCAAGAAGGTGCTATGCCGGAAGAAAGAATCGATGAAGAAGGAATACTTCGAGTCAACTCCAGACTTTGTGTTCCTAACAACCCCGATTTAAAGTATGATATCATGATGGAGGCACATAACACACCATTTGCAATCCATCCTGGAAGTACCAAAATGTATCATGATCTTCGTCATACATTTTGGTGGAGCAATATAAAGAGAGAGATAGCGTTGTTTATCTCAAGGTGTCTAACTTGTCAACGAGTCAAAGCGGAGCATCAAGTACCAAAAGGTCCATTGCAACCACTTTAAATTCCAGAATGGAAGTGGGAGCACATTACCATGGATTTCGTTACCGGTCTTCCTAGGGTTTCTCAAGGTATTGATGCGATTTGGGTCATTGTTGATAGATTGACCAAGTCTACTCATTTCTTACCGATACGAGAAACTTATACACTTGAACGTCTTGCTCGTATGTACATAAACGAGATTGTAAGACTGCATGGTATGCCAGTATCCATAGTTTCTGACCAAGACTCAAGATTCACTTCACGATTTTGGGTTAGTTTACAAAAAGCTATGGGCACGGATTTACGATTTAGTTCAGCATATCATCCTCAGACGGACGGACAATCAGAGAGGACTATTCAAACTCTTGAAGATCTATTAAGACTTTGTGTCTTTGACTTCAAGGGAAGTTGGGACAAGTTCTTACCATTGGTGGAGTTTTTCTACAACAACAGTTATCAAGAAAGTATTGGCATGGCTCCATTCGAAGCATTGTATGGAAGAAAATATCGTTCTCCAATATGCTGGGATGAGGTGGGTGAAGCAACGTTATTGGGACCGGAGTTGGTACGTATGACTACAAAAAAGTTTTAAACGATCCGACAACGTATAAAAACCTCACAAGATCGACAAAAGAGTTATGCTGATCTTCATCGAAAGGACGTGGAATTTGATGTACGAGATCTTGTGTTCTTACGTGTTGCTCCATGGAAAGGAGTTACGAGATTTGAAAAAAGAGAAAAGCTCAATCCTCGATTCATCGGTCCATTTTTAATCCTCGATCGAGTAGGAACTGTGGCTTATAGACTCGCTTTACCGCCAAGCATGTCTCGTGTTCATAACATTTTTAACATATCCATGTTACGCAAATATGTGGAAGACCCAAACCACATTATTGAGTTGGAACCGGACGAAATAGCGAAGGATTTGACGTATGAAGAAGTTCCTGTTCAAATCTTGGATAAGAAGGAACATATTCTACGCTCCAAGGTTATACCTCAAGTCAAAGTTTTGTGGAGAAACCACGATGTTGAGGAAATGACTTGGGAGTTAGAATCTGAAATGAAATCGAGGTATCCTTACCTCTTCGACATACCAGGTACATACCCTAATTTCGAGGGCAAAATTTTATAAGAATGGGAGGTTGTAAGACCCCAACTTTTATAAATAAAGATGAATTTTCTATAAATATTATTTTTGAATATTATGGAGTTAATTTGATATAATATTATAGTTGTGGGTAATATTTATAAATTTTGCAAAGTACACAAGTTGTTATATAATATTCGATTGGTCGGGGAATATTCGTTTTAACAGGAAATATTCGTACAACGGCACAATCATTAGTGGACCCCACAACAGAATTATTGTCGGATTGAGAAAACGATAAAAATATTTTGTTAAAAATAACGGTGGAAGTTTTACCATTGTTACTGTTGAACTACTCGGTAGTAAAAGTACAGTAATACGTGTGGTTGCATAGTAGCACACGGTATTGATTATTAATGCTTATGTGAGAAGTCACTCAGTTTGATTCAATTATTTTCAGTTAATAATATGAATTATTTAGCGATAATGACCTTTTATTTTATTCGTATTATTAACGTAATAAAACAGAAACATCTTTTTATATAAAACAGAATACTTTATTAAAGTTATTCTATAAATAGAATATATTATATTTTATTTAAAAGATTTTTCTTTAACTATGGATCGTCAGATTAAAGTAAGCAATCTGGACCATTCATGAATTAGTTACTATGCATTCTATTTTTTTATAAATAGCAGCTCATTCCTTCATTATTTCGTACGAATTCACTGAACTCTAGAGAGAGAAACTATAGAGAGAGAAGAAGAGTATTCTGCTACTTAACTACTTCTTTATTTTAGCTTTTCTTTAAAACGGTAAGCGGTGTTATTCTTTCTTATTCATGAAGAGAACTGTTGTTATTCCATTTCTTATTATTCTGTTAGAATAACCTGTATACGCGGTCTACCCTATACTTGGTGACATTCTTTTATTATTCTGTTGGAACATCCTGTCGGTGTGTTTTACACTGGACCTGGTTCCGTTTTTATTATTATTCTGTTGGACCATCATGTCTATGTGTTTTACACCGGACCTGGTTCCGTCTTGTTATCATTCTGTTGGAACATCATGTCTGTGTGTTTTACACCGGACCTGGTTCCGTCTTGTTATTATTCTGTTGGAATATCCTGTCTGTGTGTTTTACACCAGACCTGGTTCTATTATTTATTATTCTGTCAAAATATTCTGTCTGTGCGTTTACGCCGGACCTGGCTCAATTATTTATTATTCTGTCGAAATATCCTGTCTGTGCGTTTACGCCGGACCTGGTTATTTATTATTCTGTTGGAATAACCTGTCTGTGCGGTCTATCGCATGCATGGTGATTTCTTTTGTTATTTCATTCTTTATTATACTCAGTTGGTTAAGTTTTGACTTCTATACTCCATGAAATTAGTGGAATATCCTTGATAATTGTGGTTCATCCAGTATCTTTTCATGAAAATATTCTTCTAAGTATTCTTGAATTTTACTCCACAAAACAGTATCATGTTGACAATTTGGACGTTGTTAATTCTTGGATAAATTAATTCTTGAACTTGTTTTGTTGAATTCTTATATCATTGTCATCATCCTCATGTTTATAAAATGTTACAAATCATCTGTGGCCTGTAGTGCATAGATGGACTTGGTATGATTATGACCAGGGATTATTCGGTATAATCATGACCGTAATGTTACAAATGATGTGGTAAAAGTCCTCATTGGCCCGTTGTGCATTGATGGACAGTTGTTGGCATGATCATGACCATTAATGAATACACGAATATCCTTGGCCGTAGTGCAGGGGTGATTCAATGATGTGGATTATTTTATTAAGCTGAGTCCCAGTGATAACAGTGTTGAAAAACCTTTTAAATCAGAAAAGATAGTAGAGTTTATTTTTTACTTGACTCTTTTAATGGATTGCTTATTCCGCTGCAGTTAAACTTGATGTCTATTATATTTTATCAGTTTAACATTGTTGAAGGCTAATGATAATTTATTCTGCTTTATCTTAGTCATAATATTTCTTACTGGGCTAGTTGAGCTCACCCTTTCTTTCACTGTTCTATTCAGGAAATGAGAACGTAGCTGGGGCAAGTCGGAGAATGGAGTGATGGTTCAAATGATAGTATTAGTTAGTAGTCCTCACTATTCTATGTAATAGTGTGTTAATAAATGTAATGAGGACTCCTTTTGAGTATGAATACTCTCTAGAAAATAATATTTGTATTCAAACTCGCAGTTTATATTTTATCGTATTGTACAAAACTGTTGTATTAGTAAGTTGTATTTGTATTCTGTACTTCGTATCTGACGACCCAAGATGGGTGATGTATACCTAATTTTGGGGGCGTCACAGACTTGTTATTTCAAAATTCACAGAGTTTGGGTTTTTGGCCTTATGGCAATTATACGTAATTTTAGTGTGCCAAACGTAAATGTTTTTGTGAAATTTACACTCGTATATTATTGTGCATGTTGATACGAAGAGACCAAAGTTTAAATGAACGGATTCGGTGTTATAACGAATCCGTAGTGTCAATTTTTATGATTTATGTTCAAAACTTCAAGAACATCAAGAATAGTGGAAAATTTTGTGTTTTAATTATGTGATTATGTGTTTTAGTGGGTTAAAATTACTCTATAAGTGTTGGGTAATGATTATGTATAAATTATAACATGTGGATATGTGCAAATTGGTGAAATTAGTGTTTAAAAAGTATTGATTTCGCTGAATTCTGTGTTCGTCGCGAACTGGAAATTCAGAGTCTGGGGTCTCGCGCCGCGGCGCCAACTCCCAGTTCATTTCTCGCGCCGCAGCGCCAAGTAACAGGCCGCAGCGGCACGGCCCCGTAGCACCAAGACTCAATACAAAAGTGGCGCCGCAGCGCCACTTTGCAGAATGTCCAGAAAATATTTTTTTAGCATTCAAGTATGGAAAGGTGTTAGCAACTTAGTCTAATGATTATAAAAATTTGTTAGGCATATTATGAGATGTTAAATTAAATTCTTAGCACATCCATAACATAATTTCTTGTGGATCGAATTAATGAATGCATAATTAGCTTGTTATTCATGAGGTATAAATTATGTGACAAAGTGGTAAATTAACCAAGTATAGTCAATAATCAAAGTTGACAAAGAGAATGAGTTTATGATGATTAGTTAAGTTATAATTAACTGGTATTGTGGATGTGAATGGTATATAGGATTAAATTCAAAGAACGTGCTTAGTTAAAGTGTAATCTACGCACGATGCATGTTTTCCTAACCCTACTTGTCATTATTGTTCAAGTTTATTATTTACCTCGAGTAAATTATCATTACTATTATTCAAGTTCAAATGTTATATTAAAGATTGATTATCTTTTCAAAGCATGATTCAGTTATACAATAATTGTCCGATTGAATACTTTTTGAGATTATTATTCAAATTGAATATCATTATTGTTGAACCTTATTAGACTAGTGAACCCTTAATGATTCAACTAGTCCATAGTTGATGAGCGTTCTAAATTTCAGAACCCTTGATGAATTATCCAAACCAAACTTCCTTTGGTGCGGACTTGAATGTCAAACTGAGATGAACAACCCTGTATAGGGGATTATTTACGCTTTAGCGTTGAGATATTGTGCACAGTATGGTACTAAGGGTTGATCCCCCTAAGTACGAGAAGAAAGGTACACAGTCTTATGACTGTTAAAGGTTTTAAGTATAACCCTTGATAACCTAGGACATAGTTCAAGGTCTTATGACTCTCAGAAATCTTTTGATTCTTGTTATTTATTCCTGATTCAAAAGTTGAGCTTTTATTCAGGTGTCTTTGATTCACTCGCATGTTATTATACTATTATGTCATTGTTATACTTGTGGGCAACAGTGCTCACTCTTGCTTATTAATAAAATTGCAGTTAAGAACGAAAGAACCGATGAACCTTCCACTAGTAAAGGCAAGGGCAAAGTTAGCAAGTGATGAAGACTTGTTATTTTATTGATGATGTATTTATGTTTAGACTTGATTTAATGATGTTGTTTAAGACTTATTGTTTATATTTTCGCACAGATGTTTAAGGTTAGTTTAACCTGGGATTTGTATTATTATTCGGATGTTGTAACCCTTAAGGGGAAGATTTTATTTCTATCTATTGCATGGTTTGCATTTTTATGGGTAGATAGATAGATGATATTTGTATAGTGAACACCAAATCCCGTGGAATCGAAGTACCCGGATTTAGGGGTGTCACAAGTTGGTATCAGAGCCGTAGGTTATGAACCTTAGGTGGGGGAACAACCTTAGGTAGTAGCCTTATAGAAAGAAGATAGTAATGGAAAACTCTTATCGAGTTCTAATAAATGAATTTTTGTAATTCATTGAAGATAATAAAATACATTATGTGTTTATGTGTTAAAGTTTGCGTTAGATGATACGACTTAGTAACTAAAACTTAAAATTTTGTTGTCAGGATGTCGAATGTTGGAGAAGCTAGTCAAGCTGGGGAGGAAGAACCCCGATTTCCTATAGTACCTACAAAGGAGGAGACATACATATCATTAGGGAGCAGCGGGTACAGAGGGTGTCATCTCCATTGATCACCGTTGTTGGTCAGGAGCATGAGCCCGAGACTGATCCTGAGGAGGAATTTGATGAGGAAGAGGAAGAAGAGGAGTTACCATGGTACACCATTGATGCTGAGATGTATGACACGTTATACGATCGTAATGTTGAGTTACAGGACGAGGTTCAGGAATTGACCGAGCGAGCGACTGTTCAGCAGTCTACTCTAGAGGAGAAGAAGAGGGAGATTTTGACTCTTCACTCATGATTGGGAAATGTAGAATGGGATTTGGTCCATGAGAGGGGTCAAACCAAGGATAAGACTGAGGAGATAGAGAAGTTGAAGAAAGAACTGAAGGAAACCTCCGAAAGACTGAAAATAGCAGAGGAAGGATGGGTAAGAGTATCACGTCGAGCTGATCGTGCAGAAGATGATAGTCGTGCAAAGAAGGCGAAGATTGGGGAGACATACTCTATACTTAACAAGGAAATGAATGAGACTCAAGATCGAGTTTTGAGGTATCCCATCCTGTTCGAAGGACTTCCATTGTATAAAATGGATCGCAGGACGATGTATCGCAACTTAGAAGAGGAGCGTAGCAAGGCTATTCAGCACCTTGATAGACAGTGATAGAATTTGCTTAATTATGTGAAACACTTAATTAGTTTTTATATGTAAATTCTGACGTGTTTATGAACGAAAGAATATTTGAATGTTTTAAATCCTGTGGATTCTTTATTCTAGGATAGTTGATGTAAATAGCAGTTATGCTATCGTTTAATGTTAAAACTTTGATTTGAATGCAAATATATCAAGTTGTTTGAGATGATGTGTTAAGTGATATGTTAAATTGTTGAGTAATGCCTTAACTATTTAGAGAAATAAATAAAGTTCTAATAAAGCATTTATTTAACAGAAAAATGCCGCCAAGGAGAAGACAACAACGTCAACCAGCTCAGGAAGAGTCAACCAATAATAATAATAACGCCAATGCTAATCCCGTTCAGCAGTTGGTGAACTTACTAACTGGAGCCATGAATAATCAACCTCAAGCTCCACCAAACACAACGTTTAAAGACTTCAAGGCGGTGGGATCGCCAGAGTTCAAAGGTTCCATGAACCCAATCGAAGCTCAAATGTGGGTTCTGGAGATGGAAAAGGTTTTCGACGTTGCTAGGGTTAGAGAAGACCAGAAGACCGCTTTTGCAACGTTTATGCTGAAGTCTAAGGCTAGCTACTGGTGGAAAGTAAACAAAGTGCGAGGAGGTGAAGGTGTAATTACGTGGGAGAGATTTAAAGAGATGTTTTTCAAAATGTACTTCCCAACTAGTTCGCAGAATCAGATGGAGGTTCAATTTCTAGAACTGAAGCAGGGAAACATGAGCGTACCTGACTACGCGGCTAAGTTCAACGAGTTGGCAAGGTTCGTCCCGTACCATGTACACACTGACGAGAGAAAAGCCAGAAGATTCGAACAAGGGCTAAAGCCTTGGGGTATACAACAAGCTATCAATGTTTCAGCTAAACACGTTTGCCAGAGTATTGGAAAAGGCCATCCTCGCTGAAGGTGGAAGCGATGCGGTGACCAAGTATAATCAAGAGCAGAAGAAGAAGAAGAAGAGTTAGAATGAAGGTAACAACAAGACTAGTGGGAGTAGCACTGGGGGTAATCATAATCAGAAGAGGAAGTGGATGGATAACTCGTCAGCTGGAAGTCAACAAGGAGGGCAGAAGAAAAAGATCGAAGCATGCCCGACCTGTGGGAAAGCTCATCTAGGAGTTTGTATGTAGGGAAAGAGAGTATGCTACAATTGTGGTCAGGAAGGCCACATAGCACCTAATTGTCCTAACCCAAAGAAGGGTGCTTGTTTCACTTATGGTTCGAAGGATCATCTAGCAAAAGACTGCCCTAAGAAGGGATCAGGAGGAGCAGTACCAGGAGGTAACCGTGAAAATAACAGTAGAAATGCCTTAACCATCACCGGACCAACCGCAACAAACCGACCGACCGCTAAAACTTTCAATATGACAGTGCAGGACGCAATCCAGTCTCGTGATGTGGTGTCAGGTATCATTCCGATCAATGAAATTAATGCTTATATTTTATTTGATTCGGGTGCTACTTGTTCTTTTATATCCAAAGACATTGCTAATAGTTTAGATTTGCTTATGGATGAGTTGGAATATCACATGAATATAGAAATTGTGAATAGAGAGATAATTCCTGTTAAGTACGTTTTTAAGAACTGTAGGGTGGATATTAAGGGTAATATCATGAACGTAGATCTTATCCCTATTCGACTTGGGGAATTTGACGTTATTTTGGGTATGGATTGGTTATCTAATTATGGGGCGATAATTGACTGCCAGAAGAAGCGTATTAACCTTATAACTCCGTCAAAGGTTGTGTTTTATGGTAGCAAGTCACCTAGACAAGTGAGTTGTCTGACGATGATGCAGGCCAGGAGGTTGTTAAGACAAGGCTGTGTAGGATATCTAGCTTACATAGTCGACAGTCAAAAAGAGAATCCGAAGGTAGAAGAGATACCGATTGTGAGGGACATCGACGTATTTCCAAACGATTTGCCAGGACTTCCACCAGATAGAGAGGTAGATTTTGTGATCGATTTGGCGCCCGGAACCTCTCTAATATCGAAGGCACCATACAGAATGGCACCAGTAGAGATGAAAGAATTAATGGTACAATTACAAGAATTACTGGACAAAAAGTACATTCAACCGAGCGTATCGTCGTGGGGAGCTCCGGTGTTGTTTGTGAAAAAGAAGGACGGATCGATGCGGCTCTGCATTGACTACAAAGAACTGAACAAGGTCACGATTAAGAATAGATATCCATTACCAAGAATCGACGATCTATTTGATCAATTAAAGGGAGCAAGATACTTTTTCAAGATAGATTTGAGGAGTGGTTATCACCAACTGAAGGTGAGGCTAGAGGATGTACCGAAGACAGCGTTCAGAACGTGATACGGTCACTACGAATTTTTAGTAATGTCGTTTGGTCTAACAAATGCTCCTGCAGCATTTATGGGACTAATGAATTATGTGTTCAAGCCGGTTTTGGACAAATTCGTGGTGGTATTTATAGACGATATTCTGGTATATTCTAGAACAAAAGAAGAACACGAAGAACATTTAAGATTAACGTTGGAAGTACTGAGAAGGGAGAAGTTGTACACTAAATTTTTGAAATGCGAATTCTGGATCGATTTAGTACAATTTCTTGGTCACGTGATCGATAAAAACGAAATTTCGGTAGATCCATCTAAAGTCGAAACCGTGATTAACTGGGATCAGTCGAGAACGCCATCAGAAGTAAGAAGTTTTCTTGGATTGGTGGGATATTATAGAAGATTCATTCAAGATTTTTCCAAGATCGCAACTCCGTTAACGAATTTAACTCGAAAAGCTGTGAAATTTGTTTGGACGGAGAAGTGTGAGGAGAGCTTTCAAGAATTAAAGAAGAGGTTGAGTACGACACATGTGTTATCTCTTCCGGATGATACATGCAATTTTGTTGTTTTTAGTGATACGTCGCATAAAGGACTTGGTTGCGTGCTGATACAAAATGGTAAAGTCATTGCGTATGCATCACGACAATTGAAGGATTATGAGAAGGGGTATCCGACCCATGATTTGGAGTTAGCTGCAGTTGTATTTGCTTTGAAAATTTGGAGGCACTATCTCTACAGGGAGAAGTGTGAAATATATACAAACCATAAGAGTCTGAAATATATTTTCACACAGAAGGACTTAAATATGCGTCAGAGAAGATGGTTGGAATTAATCAAGGATTACGACTGTGAGATTTTATACCATCCGGGTAAGGCGAATGTGGTTGTCGATGCCTTAAGTAGAAAGGGTCATGAGAAATTGATGATGTTAACTGCTCAGGAAGAGCTAATTATGGAAATGGAGAAACTGGAATTGGAAGTGAAGTATCCAATGGAGATTGATGAGAAGCTATTTTAGATGCAATCTGGTACAACTCTACTAGATAAAGTGAAGGAGGCTCAGCTTCAGGATGATGAATGCAAAAAGGTGACAAAGAAGATATCTGAAGGAACCGAACCGAGATTTAAGATGGATAAGGAAGGAATACTGAGATTTGAGAGTAGAATTTGGGGACCGCCAGTACAAGAGATTAAGGAAGATATTTTAAGCGAGGCTCATAGTTCACGATATTCGATTCACCCTGGTAGTACCAAGATGTACCAAGATCTTAGACAACATTTCTGGTGGCCGAATTTGAAGCATGATGTTGTAGAATGTATTGCCAAGTGTCTGACTTGTCAGAAAATGAAAGCGGAACATCAGAGACCGAGTGGATTGCTACAACCGTTAGAGATCCCAGAGTGAAAAATGGGAACATATTACAATGGACTTCGTGGTTGGCCTTCCGACGACTCAGAAAGGCTACGACACAGTATGGGTTATCGTTTACCGGTTGACGAAATCTGCACACTTTCTTTCGATCAAAATAAGATTCAACTTAGATCAGCTGGCCAGGCTATACGTAAAAGAGATTGTTTCGAGGCACGGAGTTCAGGTATTAATTGTTTCAGATAGGGATCCGCGCTTTACATCAAATTTCTAGAAACGTCTTCAGGAATGCACGGGTACGCAATTGCGAATGAGTACAGCTTACCACCCTCAAATAGACGGACATAGTGAGAGAACGATTCAGGCATTAAAAGATATGCTAAGAGCCTGTGTGATGGACTTTAAAGGAAATTGGGATGATCACCTACCATTAGTAGAGTTCGGCTACAACAACAGTTACCACGCTAGTATAGGCATGCCACCTTACGAAGCGTTATACGGTAAAAAATGCAGAACTCCACTTTACTTGGATGAAGTTCGTGAAAGACAATTGCTAGGGCCAGAATTGGTACAGCAAACGGCATAAATAGTCAAAGTAATCTGAGCACGACTGGTAGCGGCTCAAGATCAACAGAAGAAATACGCTGATCCACATCGTAAAACTATCGAGTTTGAATCAGGTAGTTATGTTTTCTTGAGGGTCTCTCCCTAGAAAGGGAAGATCAGGTTCGAAAAGAAAGGGAAATTGAGCCCAAGATTCATTAGACCCTTTGAAGTACTGAGAATAATCGGAGAAGTTACGTACGAGGTAGCCTCACCTCCAGCACTTGAGAATGTCCACAACGTCTTCCATGTTTCTGTATTACGACCATACAAAGCCGATTACAAGCATGTAATTGAATACGAACCCCTGCATTTTGAGAAAGACTTATCTTACGAAGAAATTTCTATCCAAATTGTCGACCAACAAGAATAAGTTCTCAGAAATAAAGTTATACCTTCTGTTAAGGTAATTTGGAGAAATCACAATGCTAAAGAAGCTACGTGGGAACTCGAAGAGAATATGATGAAGAATTACCCTCATTTATTTACTTAAATTATGTGTAAGCGATTCTGGGGACATAATCTTTGTAAGGGGGGGAAATTGTAACGGGTCAAAATTATTGAGTCGTGATTCTGGGGACAGAATCCTTTTAAGGGAGGAAAGATGTGACGAACGAGAATTTTGTGATTTGATTTTAATAATTATTGAATTAAATAAATATTTTTTCGATGATTTAATTATTGGATTAAATAATTATTTGATGCAAATGTGGTAGATTAATTTAATTATATGCGTTACATTTATTAAATTAATGTAGAGAATAATTATTATTCGAAGTAGGTCATTATGTGAGCTTATTGTATTAAAAGAAATATTTAATAAGTCTAATGTTATTTAAATTAATTTAATTATTAATTAGAGAATTAATAATTTGACATTATTTATTTATGAGAACATTAAATATATGACTATGTAAATTTATGAGAAGTTATTATATTTTATTTATATTAAATAAGATATATAAATTATTGTGCAATTGGTTGTGACATTTATTAAACTATACGATAAAGCTTTATTAAATTAAATAGTTTTTAAAACCTATTCTAACTAGCCAAACATGGCACTAAAGGGAGTTGGGGCCAGTTAACCCATGACTGGGTAACTGACCACCAACGCGCGTCAGACTTTTTTTTTTTAACAATACGACATTCTTTATTTCTTTCTTATTATTTCTAAGTCTAAAAACAGAGAAGGAAAGTATTTGTGAGTCAGAGAGAATTCAGAGAAGTTGTGGAAGGAAAACCCTGTGATTGAAGTAGTATTTGAGAAAGGAATTGTTATCTTTACTCATCTCCTCTAGATTATACTCTGGGTAATTTCTCCCAAACCCAATTTTTACTTTTACGTATTTAAATTTTTTATACAAATGGTTTTCAAGTATTGTAAAGTTTTATGATGGGAATTTGTAAGGTTTATGTGATTATATGGGTTAAGATGTTATCAAATCGTGTTTAATTATATATATTATGTAAACCATATCATCAGTATCATAAAACATGTCGTTATACGATGACTTGTTATTTCAAAATTCACAGAGTTTGGGTTTTTGGCCTTATGGCCCTTATACGTAATTTTAGTGTGCCAAACATAAATGTTTTTGTAAAATTTACACTCGTATATTATTGTGCATGTTGATACAAAGAGACCAAAGTTTAAATGAACGGATTTGGTGTTATAACGAATCCGTAGTGTCAATTTTTATGATTTATGTTCAAAACTTCAAGAACATCAAGAACAGTGAAAAAATTTAAATTTTAATTCTGTGATTATGTGTTTTAGTGGGTTAAAATTACTCTATAAGTGTTGGGTAATGATTATGTATAAATTATAACATGTGGGTACGTGCAAATTGGTGAAATTAGTGTTTAAAAAGTATTGATTTCACTAAATTATGTGTTCGTCGCAAATTGGAAATTCAGAGTCTGGGGTTTCACGCCGCGACGCCAACTCCCAGTTAATTTCTCGCGCCGCAGAGCCACCGCGCCGTAGCGTCAAGTAACAGGCCGCAGCGCCGCAGCGCCACGGCGCCGCAGCGCCAAGACTCAATACAAAAGTGGCACCGCAGCGCCACTTAGCAGAATGCCCAGAAAATTTTTTTTAGCATTCAAGTATGGAAAGGTGTTAGCAACTTAGTCTAATAATTATAAAAATTTGTTAGGCATATTATGAGATGTTAAATTAAATTCTTAGCACATCCATAACATAATTGCTTGTGGATCGAATTAATGAATGCATAATTAGCTTGTTATTCATGAGGTATAAATTATGTGACAAAGTGGTAAATTAATCAAGTATAGTCAATAATCAAAGTAGACAAAGAGAATGAGTTTATGATGATTAGTTAAGTTATAATTAACTGGTATTGTGAATGTGAATGGTATGTAGGATTAAATTCAAAGAACGTGTTTTGTTAAAGTGTAATGTACTCACGAGGCAAGTTTTCCTAACCCTACTTGTCATTATTGTTCAAGTTTATTATTTACCTCGAGTAAATTATCATTACTATTATTCAAGTTCAAATGTTATATTAAAGATTGATTATCTTTTCAAAGCATGATTCAGTTATACAATAATTGTCTGATTGAATACTTTTTGAGATTATTATTCAAATTGAATATCATTATTGTTGAACCTTATTAGACTAGTGAACCCTTAATGA
The DNA here is from genome assembly GCA_016801055.1 of Panax notoginseng. Taxonomy (NCBI): domain Eukaryota; kingdom Viridiplantae; phylum Streptophyta; class Magnoliopsida; order Apiales; family Araliaceae; genus Panax; species Panax notoginseng. The sequence goes on from CM029014.1 coordinate 112,017,931, forward strand.
TTCAACTAGTCCATAGTTGATGAGCGTTCTAAATTTCAGAACCCTTGATGAATTATCCAAACCAAATTTCCTTTGGTGCGGACTCGAATGTCAAACTGAGATGAACAACCCTGTATAGGGGATTATTTACGCTTTAACGTTGAGATATTGTGCATAGTATGGTACTATGGGCTGATCCCCCTAAGTATGAGAAGAAAGGTCCATAGTCTTATGACTGTTAAAGGTTTCAAGTATAACCCTTGATAACCTAGGACATAGTTCAAGGTCTTATGACTCTCAGAAATCTTTTGATTCTTGTTAGTTATTCCTGATTCAAATGTTGAGCTTTTATTCAGATGTCTTTGATTCACTGGCATGTTATTATACTATTATGTCATTGTTACACTTGTGGGCAATAGTGCTCACTCTTGCTTATTAATAACATTGCAGTTAAGAACGAAAGAACCGATGAACCTTCCACTAGTAAAGGCAAGGGAAAAGTTAGCAAGTGATGAAGACTTGTTATTTTATTGATGATGTATTTATGTTTAGACTTGATTTAACGATGCTGCTTAACACTTATTGTTTATATTTTCGCACAGATGTTTAAGGTTAGTTTAACCTGGGATTTGTATTATTATTTGTATATTGTAACCCTTAAGGGGAAGATTTTATTTCTATCTATTGCATGGTTTGCATTTTTATGGGTAGATAGATAGATGATATTTGTACAGTGAACACCAAATTCCGTGGAATCGAAGTACCCGGATTTGGGGGTGTCACAATACAACTTTAATATATATTTACATTGTTATTCGATATTAAAATCACTAAAAATGCGGAATATTTAAAACTTTTATACATTTTCTTCGGTATTGCCCTAAATCGCAACCTTTACATTACATCTCTTCAATTCAAATTTATATCATGAATCGTTACAACAAAATGAATATACAAAGTCTTACATCATAAATAGATATCCATATACACCGGATAACTCAACTTATAATTCAACAACATGTTACATTCAATATATTAAATACATTTCCCATAAAATATAAGTAATCTTCGTGAATACGGATCTCTATAATTCACTTAGCACATATCCTTACCTTGAAATATTGACATGTAAAAATTATTATTTGCAAGAGTGAGCTCGACAGCTCAACAAGTTCTAACAGTTTTCATGCATCACAAAGCATATAATAATATGCTCAATATACATATCATAATAAATAAAATAACATGGCATACATGCTTTACTTCATATAGCAAATATAAAGATTGAGTTCCTTACTCAATCATCATTATTTAACCAAAATAATGTAGTCATAAATTGACTTTAACATTTCATGATTACAACATGTATAACACATCATGCTCGCTTACAACACATATAACCTATCATGCAATTTAAAACAGTTCATCAAGTCCACGTAGAAAATAGGAACCGAAAGACTTGCATTGAACGTTGTATACCAATAACAGATTAACAGCTTACAGCTATCTGCACTTCACGTGACCTACACAATTATATAATCATACACATCAACTATTAGTCATATAACAACACATAGTAATTGTAATGTAAACTCTACTTCACATCTCATAATCCTTCCTGTTAGTTAGCACATAATGTTCAATTAGATTGTGTTAACTTTTCGACTTATGTAATATTCAAAATTCATTCAAGTGTTTAAGTCTTGCTAGGAATACTTATGTGTTTTATATTAAACCCATTCCATATCTTATAATGTTCATTAACACTTGTCACGGTGTTTCGACTTTCATTCATCACACGCCCGAATCGTCTCTCTTGTGCATGCTTAGTGTGCTTACATAACTTATCTAATACATCATTTATTAATGTTAATCAACATTATATTTACTAACATTCATGTTTTATAACTTAGAAAAAGATCTTCTATTGTCAGAAGCACTACACTTGCATACGTGCATGCCCGACGCCCTCCGATTGCCTCCGAAAACACAATAGTCTCAAAGATGACCATTTTGACTCCTGTTCCTGACCTCAAATTGAAACACTTAAAGAATACAAGTTGTAGGTCTATTCATCCTCGTTCCGGATCATTTTGAATCGCCACAATCGGAGTTCGTATGTAAACATTATGCTCATTTTAGTAAAATATGTCCGGTCAATTTTGTTTTTCAAAATTTTGCTTGACAGACTAACCCCTGTCGGGGCGGGGGTTTTTGCTATAGAGGAGCTCGCCGGGGCGGGGGTCCCTTCCGTAATTTCCCAAATTATCATCCCGAACACTATAGAAAATCAAATTAGGCCTACAAACTCCTTTCTAACAACCATACCAACCTACCCAAGGTGTAATATGTTTACAGAAATATAAACTAATATTTCTAACACGTTTCTAATGACATAAACATCAAGATTACAACCTTTAATTTCACTATTTCTCTTATATCCTCTTCTTTTAACATTCATAGCGAAATTCTTCACTGTGAATTCATTTTTAAACCAATTCAAGTAATTCCAATTGTGATAACTCATATTCTTAACATACTAACATAATACATGATCAATTTCAACAATAAATCATAACCAAACATCAATTTGATAGTTTCAAAAGCCATTTTTCAGAAATTAATTCACAGAAAATCATTATGAACAAAATTCCTCTTGTTTATCAAAATTACATGGACTGAATTGCTATAACAACCATATGACTCATAATATATCATAATATAACCCATATTACACATAACTCATGCTCACATCAAAGATTTAAGCACAATGTTCAACATAACTTCATAATCAAACCCTATGAACATGATTTCATTATGTTCATCATATCTTTGTGAATTGAAATTTTTGAACAACTATAAAAATCTCATGTAAGCGTATACATACATACATATATATATATATATATATATATATATATATATACACACACACACACACACACACACCCATCCCATTCACATATCAAAATTATGAAGTTTCACCAAAATTTTTTTACATAGAACTCTAAAACTATGAAAACAAAGAAGAACATGATTTTAAAACTTGTTTTTACAACACTTGTATTGTGAAAATCCTTTCATGGCATACAATCACATATGAAAACATATGAACACCATATATACATATAAATTTATAATCATTAAAACCTAATTTTACAAAAACTAAATACAAAACATCTTAATTTAGTATAAGGGTTAGTTTGATACCTTTCTAGGTTGAATTAGGGGAAAAGATGGAGATGATGAAAGCTTTTCTTTTGTTTTCTCAAGGTTTCCCTTCTTCTTTTTCTTCTTCTTCTTCTTCTTCCTCTTCTTCTTCTCTTTGTTCTTAGTTTAAACATAGGTTTAGAAAACTAACGTAACTTAGTGCATATAAAATATACATATAACACATATAATTATAGAATATGCAACTTCCAATATAATTACATATACTAATTATCAATTTAATATATAAGTTACAAAATTAGAACTTTAAAAGCCCTAAGGCTTGTTTGGCAAAACCATATTATTTTAAAATTAGGTTTTAAGAGTTAAGGCCTTGTTTGGGAAAACGGTTTTAAAAACTCTGTTAATAGATTCTTTAACACATATTCTTAATGTTATCCTTTAATTAATTAAATCATAACATTAATTTAAATAATTAAAAGTTTAACTTCAATTAATCACATAAAATTGTCACATTATAATTTCTCGCTAATTATAACTTCATGTAACAATTACCACCTCACTACATTATCTCAATTAAATTAGAACTAAAACATAAAATCATTACATATTAATTAAATATTAAATAATCATTTAATTAATATAATACACTTAGTTACATTACTCCATATTAATCACATAATCTCAATAAATAATTCTCTTCATACCAAATCACATAATTCAAAATATATACACCTCATAATAAGAATTTTAATTATTAAATTCTTATTTTAATAACTTATGAAAATTCGAGTTGTCACAAAGGTTTTATGCCAAAACACTTGATTGCGAAGTTTCCAACTATGCTAGATTAACGATAATATTATATATTGTAGATTTTGAGTTGAAATACTCTACACAAAAGAATATTTTAAATTTGAATTGAGAGTTAATGAATACTCGCAAGTTAATATCTCATTATGAAACATATTGTTTATAGTTTAAGGTGTATAGATAGATCATTAACTATCTACAGATGTAATAACCGATTATAAAGGTTACAGATTCTAGAATAAAAGGGAATAATTTAATAATTAGTATAAAAGTCAGGTTGTGTTCATTACTTTATGAACAAAAGTTATATATATTGGAATGAAGTTAGTACCGTGATGTACTAGGTTCGAGGTTCAAGGGACCCGAATTTAGGGGAATTATAGGTCTTGGTAGTTCAAAGAAAATGACCTAGTGTTAAAAAAGGTCATCTCCAATCAGGATGCAGCTAAAGGAAAATTCGCCCCAAATTGGGAAGGTCCCTTTATTATCAAGGATGCATTATCCGGAGGAGCCCTTAGACTGAAAGAAATGGACGGTGAATAATTTTCCCAGTTTATCAATTCAGACTATGTAAAGAGATATTATGTTTGAGTCCCCTACTATGGCACATCCTGAGCAAATCATCAAAGCAAACCGTTCATGCCAAGCTTGAACTACGAAAAACCTGATCTCCTTTCATCCACGGGAGTACGTAGGCAACCATCTATGGTGTGGTCAAACCAAACAAAAACCCAAAAAACCAAAACCAAACAAAAACCTACTCAAACCAAATAAAAAACCAAAAAAAAAACCCACTCAAATCAAATAAAAACCCAAAAGACCGACTCAAACTAAACAAAAGCCCAAAAAACCTACTCAAATCCAAATAAACACTTTCCAAACCATTTATGCCAAGCCTGAATTACGAAAGACATGATCTCCCTTCATCCATAAGAGTATATAGGTAGCTATCTATAGTGCGGTCTGACCTTCAAAAGAAATAGTCAATGTAACGACCCCAAAATCTATACAATTTAAAATCTCAACTTTGGTCGTTAACCATACATTAAATCTCTAATTTTACATCATTATTCGATATAAAAAACACTAAAATAGCGGAATATTTAAAACGTTTATACATTTCCTTCTTTCTTTCCCTGAATCACAACCTTTACACTACATCTCTTGATTCAATCTTATATCATGAATCGTTACAACAAAATGACTATACAAAGTCTTACATCATAACTAAATATTCATATACATTGGATAGCTCAACTTACAATTTAACAACATGTTACGTTCAAAATATGAAATACATTTCTCATAAAACATAAGTAATCTTCGTGAATATAGATCTCTATAACTCACTTAGCACATATCTTTACATTAAAATCTTGACCTGCAAAAGTGGTAATTTGCAAGAGTGAGCTCGACAGTCCAGCAAAGTCTAATAGTTTTCATGCATCACATAGCACATAATAACATGCTAAACATACATATCATAATAATTAAAGTAACATGGCATACATGCTTTTAATTCACATAGCAAATATAAAGATTGAGTTCCTTACTCAATCCTCCTTATTTAACCAAAACAATACAGTCATAAATTGACTTTAACATTTCACAATTTCAACATGTATAACATATCATGTAATTTAAAACAGTTCATCAAGTCCACGTAGAAAATAGGAATCGAAAGACTTGCCTTGATCATTGTTTACCAATAACAGTTTAACATCTTACAGATATCTGCACTTCACGTACCCTACACATTTATATAATCATTTACATTAACTATTAGTCACATAATAATACATAGTAATTGTAATACAAACTCTACTCCACAACTCATAATCTTTCCTATTAATTAGCACACAATGTTCAATTCGATTGTGTTAACTTTTCGACTTATATCTCACTGTATTTCATATTCGCAGTTCATTCAAGTGCTTAAGTCTTGCTAGGACTACTTATTGGTTTTATATTAAACCCATTCTATATCTTATAATATCCATTTCAATTGAATTGAAACACTTTTTAAGTTCATTAACACTTGGCACGACGTTTCGACGTTCATTCGTCACACGCCCGATTTGTCTCTCTTGTGTATGCTTACTATGCTTCTATAACTCATCTAATACATCATGTATTAAAGTTAAGCATCATTATAATTACTAATATTCATGTTTTATAACTTAGGACATCATCTTTTATGGTCTGGAGCACTACACATGCATATGTGCATGCCCGACACCCTCCGATTGCCTCCGAAAACACAATAGTCCTAAATATGACCATTTTGACCCATCCTAATGACTTCAAATTGAAAAACTTAAAGAATGAAAGTTCTAGATCTACTCGTTCTCGTTCCGGACCATCTTGAATCACCTCAATCGGAGTTCGTATGAGGAAGTTATGGCTATTTTACTACAGGAAGTCAAAATTGTCCAAGTCAGACTACAAATCCGGCGCTGGGGCGCGAGGACTAAGCCAACTAGTGGCGTTGGGGTGTGAGATTGGCGCTGGGGCACGAATTTTGGCGTCGAGGCGCGATTTTTGGCGCTGAGGCTCAAATTTTGACGCTGGGGCGCCGAAACTTGCATAACCCAACCACGAAGAACATAACAAAGCTACTGTCTTTATTTTTAACAGCAATTAACCCCAATTAACATGTATAACTTATATAAATTACACATATATGCCCTACCCAACATGCATATACTAGTTTAAATTACTAAACAATAATCACAGAAAACTAAATTCCTTGAAAACCTTATTTTAAAACAAAACTCCATGTTTGACATTTGTTAAACATAGTGAACACTGTAATCTCTAATAACCACCAATTTAATTACTTTTAAACTACAATTCTCTGTAGTTCATATCCAATTAACATACTCGACTTTCAATTCTACAATTAGAATACAATCAATTACTAATTTTGTTATCCTATAAAACATGTTCATACTCATATGTTTTTACTGTAAAAACTCATTTCTTTCTTTTTTGATCGTAATTCACATAATCACGTACATGTATATCCTCTTCATACAATCACCTATATGTATATATAGGATATTTATACTATTACAACTTCATAATTTTTTACTCAACTATAATATATGAATTACCGAACTTTATACTATAAAACACTGTGAATTTCAAAAACACAGAGACTAAGGAATTATACTATAAAAGATATATGTTAAGATTATAATACATACCTTTTGTTGTTAAGAAATTCGTGTTAAACTCTAATAATAACTTGAAGAACTCAGCTCTTGTTGCTTCTCTTTCTCAGACTCTCTCAAACCTTTCTGAACATTTCCTTTCTCTGACAAAACTTCTTCTCTTTTCTTACTTAGGCTTTAGCTAAATAGAATATACGTAAAATAAAAACACAAACAACGTATGATTTTTAAAACGTCTAAACCGACGCTATACTTAATATACTAATAAATTATCAGTTACCAAAATAATATATTTATTATATTTATATTTTGTTTAATTTAATTTATATTACTAATAAATCAAATTTAAAAATCCAAAAGTCATAGGGCTTTGTTTGGCAAAATTATTTAAATTTAAAGACTTAAAATATTTAAGCCTTGTCTGGCAAAATAAATTACAACTACTTTAATTTATTTTGATAATCACTTATAATATAGTTATTTGTCACACTTCTAATTAATTAAGTTTTTATACTTAATTTAATTAATTCTAATAACAATTCATTGCATAATATAATAATTTATTTAATCATTATAAATTCTCTAACTTAATTATTAAATTAAATTAGATTACTATTTCAAAATAATTACTTTCCTTAACTCATTAAATATTTATATAATTCAATAAATATTTAAATATTATAATAAAAATCTGGAATGTTACATCATTCCCTCCTTACAAGGATTCTGTCCTCAGAATCACAACTCAAGCTACTCATTCGTTACAATCTTCCCTACTTACAAAGATTCTGTCCCCAGAATCGAAGACACAAATTACACAAATAACTTAGAGAAATCTTTCATCATTTTATCTAAATATAGATTTTATATTTCCTACTACATTCATTACCTAATAAATTCTAGGTTTCATTTCATAACTTTCATTTGAACTCAATTATATTTTGAGTATTATATATCTTTTAACCCATTCATTTTCTTTTCTAAGGATCGTTATCGTAAACACTCGGGAATCGCTATCAAAAATACTCGGGATATTACATTCACCCTTTCTTCTAAGAATTTCGTCATCGAAATTTTATTTATTAATTTTTATTCATTCATTCTATCAAAGTAGATTTTACATCACTACTTCATTCATTCATTGGTTTCTATAACCACTTTCTTTCCACAAAGATCATTCTACAATTATTAACTTTTCTATTAAAAGTTTCACATTATTCTTTGATAACTCATCTACTTCTCACTTTAAAATCTCTTTTCTCACTTATTCAATATACTCATCATTCAGTGTCGCATTATACGACTTACTTCTTTCTAAGGAATATTTTTCTTTTTCACTTCCGTCTTGCAGAATAACAAGAATCTTCCACAATTGTTCAATAATTGGGAAGTAGTATGAATAACTCAGGAATATAAAAGATTCTAAATCATGCTGAGGGTCACAAGACCATGAATTCTATTCTCTAGGTTTAATAGTGCTTCACCCCCGATTCTTCACACATTAAACCCTCTTTGGCATAATGTTTATCAATCACAAAGCCTGAAAACACCCTCCGCAAGTACTCTAGGTGATTAACCTATTGTACATGTATTGTGCACAAACATTTCAGCGCAAAGTATAAACTAAGCGTAACCTCTAATAAAAGAGTTGTTCATCTCAGAATTTAGAGTGCAAGCATTCAACTGAGGGTCTAATGACCACGAACCTTGTCCACAGTTATAAGTAATCTTTCAAGTTTAACTTTTATAGTCATACGACTATAATGACTTCAAGGTACTTAGGGGATCAATCCTTCGTACATGTATTGTGCACAAATATTTCAGCGCAAAGTATAACCTAAGCGTAACCCCTAATAATAGGGTTGTTCATCTCAACTTTTAAACATCTGAATTCGCACCAAAATAATTTGGTTTGGCATAACTTCTCAAGAAACTCTTGAATTTCATGAACATCTTTCAATATTTGTCTAGCTAAATCAAATAGCATAGACCTCTACAATAACTCGAACATTAACCGAAATATACATATACATACATACATATGTATTCTCATATCTTAAAGAAATCTCAAAAATCTTTTTATGACGTCATGATACCACACTGTATTTACAGTCCGTTGAGGATTCCGTCATTTGGTGACTTTATCATACTACATCATACCATAGTGGGCTGACGATCCTTAGATCACATCCAACACTAGGTAATACTGCATTGACGACTCCATCGTTTTTATCATCTTTGCACCAGGTTACATGATGCATTAATGATATAAAATACATTTTGATATATTGCAAATCATTTTTGTCTAGCCGAAGTAATTTGCATAGACATACGAATAACAGTATTATTGTTAAAACTCATTGGTTCCATCATTTGATCCAATGTTTTTCAAGAAAATAAAAGTGTAAACATCAGCACGAAGTCAATAAATTTCGAAAGTCTAGCATAGCTAGTAGATTTAGAATACCTATGTTTCCACCATTAACTCCACTTTCTATAATGATCCATTGCTTAATAGGTCTATCTATTCCTATCATCCTCAATACTCCATTCACACTTATCTATACCCAGTTCGTCAAACTTACCACACGTTATGAGTTCAGGAACTTGCCACAATCATATGAGTTTAAGAACTTATCCTAGTCAGACCATAGGCGTCCATTCGCTGAGGGGTTCAAAAACATACCATATAATTATGAGTTATGAACCTACCATAAGTATGAGTTTTAAGAACTCGCGCTTAACCTTATATTATTCTCTAACTAAACTCTACCTATCTGTTATACATATGAGAAAAGAATCACCTTCTCATCAAGCATATAGCAAATAGCGCGACACAAACCTTTCAATGATTATCAATGGGATAAACTGAGTGCAAGCACAAAATCCTCGCCCATACAAAGGTTTGTACAACTCAATCATCACATGAGTCCTCAATTGAAAACCCACCTAACTCTATCTTGCTCTTAACTTGCTCTTTGCTCGATACGAATTTCTCATATCACATTATCTATAACTCCTCACGAGTTATCTCGTACTATTTTATAGTACACCATCTTCATAGCATTAAGCTATAATTATTCAAACATTACATACCATCTTTTTTTATAACTTAAACAGATCACGTCGTGATCTTATTCTATAATCATCTCCCTTAAAATTCTTTTCTTAACTCGTGATCGTTTTGTTTTACGATCCTCACTCTTTCTCTTTTTCATTATTTACGACATTATTCGTTATCTTGGCTTTTGGAGTTAGGAAACTCCCATTTCTTATCTTTATATCTTCAAGATTCTTCTTTGAATCTTCTTGTTTATAAAACAATTCTTTCTTTAAGAATTTCTAACTTCATTTACATCGCTCAAAATTTCATTCAAGTTCTAAACTCTCATCATACGTGTCCATTTCTACACTTGGTACACATCGAGTCTCTAACAGTTTCAATATGGTACGCTGTGTGATTTCCCACAAACAACCAACAAACTAGGTTTCGAGTTGCTAGTTCGTATATACCTCCGCTCTATGAAGGAATCGTTTAGCCCAGATACCATACATCAACTATTAAAGAGTATAATTGTACCACACTTAGACATAACTCTCTATTCATAACTTCTTTATCATTCTCATTTTATAGACATTTTCTATTTATTATCACCTTACATCCTTATTATTGATATTCTTGATAACTCTGCGAGATTCTTCTTTGAATCCTTTCACGCAAGTTTTAATCCCTTATTGTTCAAACTCTATTTGAGCTTATTCGTTCATTATCTTCACCTCTCTTCTCTAATGTTATAGCCTACGGTACTCCTACCTAAGGTTTATAACCTACAGCTTTGATACGAACTGTAACGACCCCAAAATCTATACAATTTAAAATCTCAACTTTGGTCGATAACCATACATTAAATCTCTAATTTTACATCAATATTCGATATTAAAAACACTAAAATAGAGAAATATTTAAAACGTTTATACATTTTCTTCTTTCTTGCCCTGAATCGCAACCTTTACACTACATCTCTTTGATTCAATCTTATATCATGAATCGTTACAACAAAATAACTATACAAAGTCTTACATCATAACTAAATATCCATATACATTGGATAGCTCAATTTACAATTTAACAACATGTTACGTTCAAAATATGAAATACATTTCTCATAAAACATAAGTAATCTTCGTGAATATAGATCTCTACAACTCACTTAGCACGTATCTTTACCTTAAAATCTTGACCTGCAAAAATGGTTATTTGCAAGAGTGAGCTCAACAGCCCAGCAAAGTCTTACAGTTTTCATGCATCATATAGCACATAATAATATACTAAACATACATATCATAATAATTAAAGTAACATAGCATACATGCTTTTAATTCATATAGCAAATATAAAGATTGAGTTCCTTACTCAATCCTCCTTATTTAACCAAAACAATACAGTCATAAATTGACTTTAACATTTCACGATTTCAACATGTATAACATATCATGTAATTTAAAATAGTTCATCAAGTCCACGTAGAAAATAGGAACCGAAAGACTTGATTTGATCGTTGTTTACCAATAACAGTTTAACAGCTTACAGATATCTGCACTTCATGTGCCCTACACATTTATATAATCATTTACATTAACTATTAGCCACATAACAACACATAGTAATTGCAATACAAACTCTACTCCACAACTCGTAATCTTTCCTATTAATTAGCACACAATGTTTAATTAGATTGTGTTAACTTTTCGACTTATATCTCACTGTATTCATATTCGCAGTTCATTCAAGTGCTTAAGTCTTGCTAGGACTACTTATTGGTTTTATATTAAACCCATTCCATATCTTATAATATCCATTTCAATTGAATTGAAACACTTTATAAGTTCATTAACACTTGGCACGGCGTTTCGACGTTCATTCGTCACACGCCCGATTTGCCTCTCTTGTGTATGCTTACTATGCTTCTATAACTCATCTAATACATCATGTATTAATGTTAAGGATCATTATAATTACTAATATTCATGTTTTATAACTTAGGACATCATCTTTTATGGTCTGGAGCACTACACATGCATATGTGCATGCCCGACACCCTCTGATTGCCTCCGAAAACATAATAATCCTAACGATGACAATTTTGACCCATCCTAATGACCTTAAATTGAAACACTTAAAGAACGAAAGTTGTAGGTCTAGTCGTCCTCATTCTGGATCATCTTGAATCACCTCAATCGGAGTTCGTATGAGGAAGTTATGGCTATTTTACTACAGGAAGTCAAAACTGTCCAAGTCAGACTACAAATCCGGCGCTGGGGAGCGAGGACTAAGCCAAATAGTGGCGTTGGGGCGCGAGATTGGCGTTGGGGCACGAATTTCAGTGCTGGGGCGTGAACTTCTGGCGCTGGGGCGCGAATTTTGGCGCCGGGGCGCGATTTTTGGCGCTGGGGCTCAAATTTTGGAGCTGGGGCGCCGAAACTTGCAGAACCCAACCACGAAGAACATAACAAAGCTACTGTCTTTATTTTTAACAGCAATTAACCCCAATTAACATGTATAACTTATATAAATTACACATATACACCCTACCCAATATGCATATACTAGTTTAAATTACTAAACAATAATCACTGAAAACTAAATTCTTTGAAAACCTTATTTTAAAACAAAATTCCATGTTTGACATTTGTTAAACACAGTGAACACTGTAATCTCTAATAACCACCAATTTGATTACTTTTAAACTACAATTCTCTGTAGTTCATATCCAATTAACATACTCGACTTTCAATTCTACAATTAGAATACAATCAATTACTAATTTTGTTATCCTACAAAACATGTTCATACTCATATGTTTTTACTGTAAAAACTCATTTCTTTCTTTTTTGATTGTAATTCACATAATCCCGTACATGTATATCCTCTTCATACAATCACCTATATGTATATATAGGATATTTATACTATTACAACTTCATAATTTCATACTCAACTATAATATATGAATTACCGAACTTTATACTATAAAACACTGTGAATTTCAAAAACACAGAGACTAAGGAATTATACTATAAAAGATATATGTTAAGATTATAATACATTCCTTTTGTTGTTAAGAAATTCGTGTTAAACTCTAATAATAACTTGAAGAACTCAGCTCTTGTTGCTTCTCTTTCTCAGACTCTCTCAAACCTTTCTGAACATTTCCTTTCTCTGACAAAACTTCTTCTCTTTTCTTACTTAGGCTTTAGCCAAATAGAATATACGTAAAATAAAAACACAAACAACGTACGATTTTTAAAACGTTTAAACCGACGCTATACTTAATATACTAATAAATTATCAGTTACCAAAATAATATATATATTATATTTATATTTTGTTTAATTTAATTTATATTACTAATAAATCAAATTTAAAAATCCAAAAGCCATAGGGCTTTGTTTGGCAAAATTATTTAAATTTAAAGACTTAATATATTTAAGCCTTGTTTGGCAAAATAAATTACAACCACTTTAATTTATTTTGATAACCACTTATAATATAGTTATTTGTCACACTTCTAATTAATTAAGTTTTCATACTTAATTTAATTAATTCTAATAACAATTCATTGCATGATATAATAATTTATTTAATCATTATAAATTCTCTAACTTAATTATTAAATTAAATTAGATTACTATTTCAAAATAATTACTTTCCTTAACTCATTAAATATTTATATAATTCAATAAATATTTAAATATTATAATAAAAATCTGGTTTGTTACAGTCAACGCTCTATCTATAAACTTGAATATTCATGTCAAGACCAGTCCCAAGACCCCAAAATCAAAAACCTGAAAGCTCATACACTAGGCAAACCCTAAAGATCAATGACCTATTCTGAAAGACCCTATTACACCTCAATGTTAGTCCATTAGGAAAGAGTTTGGGATACATCAAAATAGTAAGTCATAAAGAAAGTGGCAGCCATCAAGCAAAGTCAAAACATATCCAAAAGGGAAGTGAAGAAAAATATATTTCCTTTATATATGTTATTGTTTAATATATACAATGTGTCATGTACATGATAAAAGTAACTAATCTAGTCTATACAGGAAATAAAAGTTAATCGAGCAAATCGACCATCGTATCCCTTTCTAAGGATGGAGGTGCATCTACGAGTCATAAGAGCTACCACAGTCCTCTGTGTAGGAGCTGAGAGTAGCACTCTCAGTAATAGCAGCATCCCTATTAGATAAGGTCGTCAACATCAATGCCCAAGCTTGATCCCGCTCAAAAGTCAAAAGTTATACCATTCTCTCTAAAGCCAATCTAGGAAGTAGGGGATGTAAGAACCGTGAATTTCATGAATAAATATTTATTTTGATATAAAAAAAAATAAATATTTATTTGAATATAAATATTAATATATGTGAGATGAGTAATTCAATTAATTCAAATTGAGTTTATAAGAATTGAGAAAAAGATGGAGTTTAGGATAAGCTCGAAGAATGCCTTGTGTGACACGATAATAAGAATTATGATTGAATGATTAATTAATAATATATTGTTAATTAATTTTTATTATGAGTACTAGCATATTAATGAATAAATAATTGATTAATATTATATGATTAATGTTTGATCAATAAATTGTTAAGTGTAATGATAGGTAATCACATATTGTATAGTAACTACATCTATATAATATAAAGTATAGTGTGACATTGTGATATGACTATATAACATGGAAACTATATAGTAAATTGAATGAATCATAAGTTACATAAATAATGCTTATGTGACAACATGTATGTGTGAGAACAGTAAAGATGTACTTTATGTATATTAAATCAATGAATTACAAATTATTTCAGTAGGTATGTATAATTGGAATAATAAAGTTTTAAGGAGATATTTAATTATTAGTGACCAATTAAATTGAGTCCATACTTGTTATAAATATTAATTGGACTAGATTAATATACATAGATTATATGGTATGTGTGCATATATAATCCCTAACTTTTCATTATGTAGTAGCATTAACATATTAAAATTACATTTTGGAAATTTAAGAAACCAAACTAAACATTATATAAGCAAGTTACTGAGATTTAAAACTCGTGTCCCATATTAAGTGACCCAAACAGTGACCAAACAGTAGCCAATAATCTCAGTTGCGTGAATTCAAGCTTGCTAGAAGTTGCTGTGATGATGGCTACGAAGATGGTGGTTGGCCAACTTCTTCTTGTCTATTGGTTTTTCTATCTCCCATTGATTCCAACCACGATGCAAAGCCATAAACTGGACTAACCATTCTCTATAAATGGAAACCCTTCTTCTCATTTCTTAGTTACTAGATGATTTGACTGATAAATATATATTGAGAGTGTGAGTTGCTGAGTTGAGTAAGAAGGAATCTAAGAGTGTAAGGGAGTTCATTTAAGCTTCAAGAGGTAGCATTCCTGTTCTATGTTCTTAATTTTTAGTTTTGTTGGATTCTTATAATTACTAAAAATTCTCTGTTAATTGATATGAAATGGAATGTAATTGTATTGTCTAAGTTTGTATGCATGTTTAGAAGTGTTACAGTTAATCTGGTCATAATTTTAATAATATGAGTGTTGAGGCTCTACAGAAATAGAGCCTTTTTTTTTGCCTTTGGACGAAGTGGCGCGGTCGCGCCACTTCTATAGTATTACCCCGCGCGAGTTGCCTATCTTAAAAACTAATGTTGGTCCCTTGTGTTGTTATGAGCATGCTATTTTGGTTTGAAAATGCATGTAAATGACCCTAACCTATGGAATGATGTTGTTTAATATATAGTAAGTCATTGTAGCTTGGTTTAGTATGTATTCAAAGATAACTTCAAGATTTGAAAAACTAAATTTAGTGGACATTGTGTAGGGTATGTTCTGACCTTATGTACAAATGTATCAAGCTTTGATATACCTTGTGTGACAGCCCCAAATCCGGGTCCTAAATCACCGCGGATCTAGTACAATCATTCTATAACTATTGCGGAAGATATAAACATAAATTATTTATACATTAAATATTACACACTATTCTCCAAGGTCGAGTAACCTTAACTTATACACAAATCATAACTTATTTGACTTACAACAACATTAATATACAATACTTATACAAACTTAACTGCACACATGAAAATTAAAGCTGGAACTGTCTTTGACCTTTCCTTGTATCTGACGTATTCGTCTTAATCTGCTATGTTAATCATGATATAGCAAGGGTGAGCCTAAGTTTGCCCAGCAAGTTTAAGTTCAATAATTTAACGACATATCATGATTGAAAGAATCTGAATAATAAGCTGGCTATAATTCAACAATATAATAGTGAACTAGCAAGAACAAGTTTTATGACTGAACAAGTATTTAACATGAACAATATCTGGACCGAATGGTAATGAAGGTGATCAGCCTTTCATACCTGACTTATGCATGCAATATGTATAGAGTACAATTCATGACAACCAGCAATGATTAACCATAAGCTTATTCGAATGAAACAACTCTTAGTAGAGTTAAGTAAAAACAAACTTGCCTGAACCGTTGATTATCGCAATGCAATTTATATTTCCTTATCCGAAGACCTAATATTAGTAATATAGATCTCCAATATTAGAATAATATCATCACAGTTTATAGAATAACCTAAACACATTATACATAACACATAACCCTATCAGTCTACAACACACATAAGACTCGGTATCAAGTCAAACTATTGCAGTCTGAGTTGAACCCGACACAATTCTAACATCCCGACGGTCTAGTTGGACTTTTATTGAGTCTAAATTCAATTAAACTCTGCCTTAACACTTAACAATTAACTTAAATAATTTTAATATTAGTCAAAATATTTTTCTAAGTCTCATAATAATTTTCACATAATTATTATCATTTATTATAATTTTTCAATCATTAAACTCGTATTTAGGTAAATTAAATACCACATAATTCCTTTATCATTAATATTTATTTATTATCAAATATTAATGAAATACATGTCATAATATTAGAAAATATTTATAATATCACAAAGTATTTTTAATACCTTAAAATCATATTTATATGATTTTTAAACAGTTAAATTCATTATCCGATAATCGCTATTAATATTAAAATATTAATATTTTAATGACAAAATATCAAAAGTTATATTTTATAAATTAAAATATTTTTCTAACACTTAAATCATTTTTATATGATTTATAAATCATTAATTCTATTTTTTTAATTTATTTAATATATTTATTAAATAAATTAATTACCATTAATATTAATTAATTACTGAATTTCATCATAAAATATTAAAAGTTACTAAAAATAACTTAAAATATTTTATTATACCATAATATTATTTTTCATGATTTTTCATGATTAAAATTATTTTTAAATAATTTATTTAATATTATAATTAAATAAATTAAATACCATTTATATTCTAAAAATATTAAATATTTATGAAATATACTCTAAATAATTAAAAACTATTTTTCAGACTTTAAAATAATTTTTCAGAATTTATTTTGTATATTTTAATAATTTAAAACCATTTAATTCGATTTATTAATTAAAAATAATTACTTTCTAAAACTAGCTGTCGCTAAAGGACCCTATAGCGACAGACCCGTCGCTATAGGTGTTTTTGGCCCATTCTTCATCAAGCCCAGAAAAGCATGTCAGACACGAAGGGCGGTTGTTTGACCGGTTCTAAAATCATGATGTTTCTGTTTTTTGGGAAGCTAAAGCTTTGATGTTGTAGTATACGTGTAATACTACGACTAGAGACTGAGTTCATGGACATCCACCAACAAATCAGTGAGATCTAAACTGCAGAAAGCATTGTCAGGCATGTTCTTGAATTTCTGGGCTGCCCAGAAATTCAAACCCAGAAATTCAAACAGTGCCAAAGGTGCTACTTTGAAGCCTTATAACTTGGAATCTGGGTTCGTTTTGTGATATCTAATGGTCCCTACATGTAGTAATGATATCATAGTATAATTATATAGCATCAGAGAAGCATAATTACATCTCCTACACAAGATCTGGGCCGGTCAAACGTATGGTCAGAAGTTGTTCTTGAACGAATTCTGGGTTTCCCAGAATTCTTTAAAGCTGGTGGTCAGCGCATGTTTGACCTTGCTTATCTTTCAGTACGGTTATGATCTAAGTTAGCTAGTGACTTTAATATGCAGTCGACATGTCATGCTACAAGTGGAATACAATAACATGGCCTAAATCATTACAATAAGCAAGATCAGAGGCTTCAAAAACTTGTCAGACCACCTGGAAAATTCTGGGTTGCCCAAATTTGGATTTACGTGAAAGGTCAACGAGGTTTGACCGCTCGTATCTCTCAATATATGCATGATCTGGTCGTGCTTCCAGTTTCAGATCACAGCCCTCATGACAAAGAACATATTTATAACACAAAACAACAAATATCAAAAACATAGAACGATTTACAGGCACTGACATTAGCTTGTCAGATGACTCATGAAGGTTCAAGAACAGTTTCTAAAATCTTGATTTTTGTACATCTACATGATATGGATCCATGATCCAACAACCCAGATCATTAAAAGACAACCTATTACACAAATTTAAACAACATCTAATATCAAATAACATAAAATCTCATTACTTCGAATTTTTAGGATTTATACCTTCTAAGCTTTGATTCTTGATTTCTGACTTTATGATCTGATCTAGGCTAGCAATGAACTGATATAGGCTTTGAATTTCACTATATATCACTCCTCATTCCCGAATTTTAGAAAGAGAGGGTCTTGGGAGAAAATGCAAAATAAAGTGAGCATGTCTCTCTCTCCAATCCATATAAATTATTGTATGTAATGTAATGGCTGAGGTGTTGACTGATTTCAGTGGATTTAAGGCACATGCTAGGCTAGGTTTGCTCACCAACTTCACTAGGCCAACTCTTGCAAGTTAAGTCACAATAATGCATTAAGGGTATACTAGTCATTTTGTATTTAATTTTAATGGCATCCTAGTAAATGGTCAAACCCCTAGGATTTAGGGTTTGGGTTAGGGTTAGGGTTTAGAGTTTAACCCTTGGGGTTTGAAAATTTTGATTTTAGGATTTCCAAATTAGGTTTCCAAAAATAGAAAATTAATATTTCTAAATTATAATTAATATTTTCTAATTATATTAAAATTTACTAATCATAATTCAATCTTGTTAATTAAGATTAATATTTCCTAATTAAAATCGCTAATTAAGCAATTAAGGACAAAATTGGTCATTGGGGTTTATAACCCACGAATTAGGGTTTTATTAAAAAATTAATTTTCCTAAATTAGAAATTAGATTTTCTGATTAGATTAGGGTTTTCTAATTACTTATAACTTGAAAATTAGGATTAATATTTCCTAATTAACATTAAAACTTTTAAATAAACAATTAGGTTTTCCCTAATTATAAATTAGGGTTCTAATCCAGAAATTAGGGTTTTCAAAATTTGAAATTAGGGTTTGCTAATTAATTAAGCTTTACCCTAATTAGTATTATAATTATTTACACTTACGCCATTAAGTTCCCAATTTAGGGTTTTAAATTTTTGAATTAGGATTTCGAATACCCGGAACTGAAATTAAGGTTTTCAGAACTGGTTTCTAGGGTTTCTTATTAAATCGCTAGGATTTTCTAATCGAACGTTGACGTTCTTAATATAATACCAGGGTTTGACACTGATAAAATTTATATGGTCAACCCTTGACCCTTAACCACATATACACCCATATACACAGAACATATTCACTTATTCCCTTAATCCTAAATAATTCACTTAAATCCTTCACAGAATTTTGAAATCCTCAAAATTCCGTTTTAAAAATATCAAACGCATACACTTATTTTCTGTCTAGGTTCTAATTTTGAACCTTAAACCAATTAATTAGAATTTTAAAAATTTTCTAAATTCTCGGGTTGTCACATTCACCCCTTCTTCTAAGAATTTCATCCTTGAAATTCACCTTACGCTATACACCATACACCATTCACCATTCACCATTCATACACATTATCACATGTTACCCAATACACCACTCACAAGAGTAAAAATTTTTAAATTTTGCTGAGGAGACATATAGACTATTTGTCTGTCATTTTCACAAAGGTTTTATGGAAATTCATCTGAAAACCGGCATAACTTACAAACATAAAGGGTGATTAGCCCGATATGCCCTGTACTGGCCAAGTACTGCTGATCGGAATAATTTGTTCCTCTTATCCGCCTTAGGTGCATAACCTTTTACCTTAGTCTTTAGCAGAATCCGCACCAAAATAATTTGGTTCGGGAAATTTTTCAAAGAACTCGTAGAGTTTTCATAATTATTAGTTTAGCTGAATCGAATAGCATAGACCATATCAATAATTCAATTCAATCGAATTATTTAAGTGTAGCCAAACCCCGTTGGCAAATTAAAATTTTTAAAATTATTTTTGAGGATGACGTCATGATGTCGTACTGTATTAACAGTCCGTTTGAGGATGCCGTCATTATATGACTTTATCATAACACATCATACAATAGTGGAACAATGATTTTCAGATCGGATTCACACTAAGTATTCCTGCATTTACAACTCTATCAACTTCTATCAACTTTTATCATCTCTGCACTAGGTTACATGGTTCATGAGTGATAAATAAAAATAAATTTTGATATTTCAAATCTTCTTCGTCTAGCTGAAACAAGTAGCATAGACTATACTTTAAACAGTTTCAAAAATGATTACGAGTCTACATTTTTTTTAAAACACAAAGTGCGTATTTAGCTTGATGTCAAAATTTTGAAGTCTAGCATAGCTAGGAGTTTTGGAAAACTCATGTCTCCACTAATAATCAGTTGCTTAGTAATCTATCTATTTCTATTATCCTTTATACTCCATTCACACACAACTATACCCAGTTCTTAAAACCACACTTATGAGTCCATAAATTGCCACAGTCATATGAGTTTAAGAACTTGTCCTAGACAGACCTTTGGCATTCATTCGCTGAGGGGTTCATAAACATTTCATATAACTATGAATGAAGAATGTCACATAAGTATGAGTTTTAAGAACTCGTACTTAATCTTATATCCTCTACCAATGATCTATCTATCTGTTATACACATGAAAAAGGAATCACCCTCTTAACACGCATATAACAAATAGCGTGACACAAACAATTCAATGATTATCAGTGTCAGAACTAAGTAGTTATTACACCAAGTACAATTCCCCACCCATACAAGGAATCATACAACTCAGCTGCTGACATGAGTCCTCAATTGAAATCCCCACCTAATCTTAACACCCTTCTCAATACGAATTTTATTTAACTCATATTCATAATCATTTCCTGAATCTGTACCAATTTATAGTACAACTGACACCCAGCAATCTTGCTGTAAACTGTTCAATCATTCGCTTGATCCTTCTCCATACTAAAACCTTATCCGATCACGGGGGTGATCTTATCGTATATATTACGATTCATTTCTATATCTTGACCATTTTGTTTTACGATCTCCAATCACTGCACTTCTTGTCTTTTAGACTCTATCTATTCATCACTACTGTTCACCATTATTATCAGAGTTAGGGAACTCTGTATCTTATAACTCGCCGAGATTCGTCTTTGAATCTTACCGACAAACTAACTCTATGTGAGTTAGTATTTATCCTAATCATGTGGTTATTGGTCTCAGGTATCCCTACCTAAGGTTCATATCCAACAGCTTTGATACCAACTGTGACAGTCCCAAATTCGGGTCCCAAATCACTGCGGATCTGGTACAGTCATTCTATAACTATTGCGGAAGATATAAACATAAATTATTTATATATTAAATATTACACACTATTCCCCAAGGTCGAGTTCAATAATTTAACGACATATCATGATTGAAAGAATCTGAATAATAAGGTGGCTATATTTCAACAATATAATGGTGAACTAGCAGGAACAAGTTTTATGACTGAACAAGTATTTAATATGAACAATATCTGGACCGAATGGTAATGAAGGTGATCAGCCTTTCATACCTGACTTATACATGCAATATGTACAGAGTACAATTCATGGTAACCGGCAATGATTAACCACAAACTTATCCGAATGAAACAACTCTAAGTAGAGTTAAGTAAAAACAAACTTTCCTGAACCGTTGATTACCGCTACGCAATTTATATCGCCTTATCCAAAGACCTAATATTAGTAATATAGATCTCTAATACTAGAATAATATCATCACAGTTTATAGAATAACCTAAACACATTACACATAACACATAACCCTATCAGTCTACAACACACATAAGACTCGGTATCAAGTCAAACTATTGCAGTCTGAGTTGAACCCGACACAATTCTAACATCCCGACGGTCTAGTCGGACTTTTATTGAGTCTAAGTTCAATTAAACTCTGCCTAAACACTTAACAATTAACTTAAATAATTTTAATATCAGTCAAAATATTTTTCTAAGTCTCATAATAATTTTCACATAATTATTATCATTTATTATAATTTTTTAGTCATTAAACTCGTATTTAGGTAAATTAAATACCACATAATTCCTTTATCATTAAAATTTATTTATTATCAAATATTAATGAAATACATGTCATAATATTATAATATATTTATAATATCACAAAGTATTTTTAATACCTTAAAATCATATATGATTTTTAAACAGTTAAATTCATTATCCGATAATCGCTATTAATATTAAAATATTAATATTTTCATGACAAAATATCAAAAGTTATATTTTATAACTTAAAATATTTTTCTAACACTTAAATCATTTTTATATAATTTATAAATCATTAATTCTATTTTTTCTTAATTTATTTAATATATTTATTAAATAAATTAATTACCATTAATATTAATTAACGAATGAATTTCATCCTAAAATATTAAAAGTCACTAAAAATAACTAAAAATATTTTATTATACCATAATATTATTTTTCAAAATTTTTCATGAATTAAAATTATTTTTAAATAATTTATTTAATATTATAATTAAATAAATTAAATACCATTTATATTCCAAAAATATTAAATATTTATGAAATATACTCTAAATAATTAAAAACTATTTTTCAGATTTTAAAATAATTTTTCAGAATTTATTTTGTATATTTTAATAATTAAAAATAATTTAATTCGATTTATTAATTAAAAATAATTAATTTCTAAAACTAACTATCGCTAAAGGACCCTATAGCGATAGACCCGTCGCTATAGGTGTTCTTGGCCTGTTCTTCATCAAGCCCAGAAAAGCATGTCAGACACGAGGGGGGTAGTTTGACCGGTTCTAAAATCATGATGTTTCTATTTTTTGGGAAGCTAAAGCTTTTATGTTGTAGTATAAGTGTAATACTACGACTAGAGACTGAGTTCATGGCCATCCAACAACAAATCAGTGAGATCTAAACTGCAGAAAGCGTTGTCAGGCATGTTCTTGAATTTTTGGGCTGCCAAGAAATTCAAACCGTGCCAAAGGTGCTACTTTGAAGCCTTATAACTTGGAATCTGGGTTCGTTTTGTGATATCTAATGGTCCCTACATGTACTAATGATGTCATAGTATAATTATATAGCATCAGAGAAGCATAATTACATCTCCTACACAAGATCTGGGCCGGTCAAACGTATGGTCAGAAGTTGTTCTTAAACAAATTATGGGTTTCCCAGAATTCTTTAAAGCTGATGGTCAGCGCATGTTTGACCTTGCTTATCTTTCAGTACAGTTATGATCAAGTTAGCTAGTGACTTTAATATGCAGTCGACATGTCAGGCTACAAGTGGAATACAATAACGTGGCCTAAATCATTACAATAAGCAAGATCAGAGGCTTCAAAAACTTGTCAGACCACTTGGAAAAATTCTGGGTTGCCCAGATTTGGATTTCCGTGAACGGTCAACGAGGTTTGACCGCTCGTATCTCTCAATATATAAATGATCTAGTCGTGCTTCCAGTTTCAGATCATAGCCCTCATGACAAAGAATATATTTATAACACAAAACAACAAATATCAAAAACATAGAAGGATTTACAGGCACTGACATTAGCTTGTCAAACGACTCATGAAGGTTCAAGAATAGTTTCTAAAATCTTGATTTTTGTACATCTACATGATATGGATCCATGATCCAACAGCCCAGATCATTAAAAGACAACCTATTACACAAATTTAAACAACATCAAACAACATAAAATCTCATGACTTCGAATTTTTAGGATTTATACCTTCTAAGCTTTGATTCTTGATTTCTGACTTCATGATCTGATCTAGGCTAGCAATGAACTGATATAGGCTTTGTATTTCACTATCTATTACTCCCCATTCCCGAATTTTAGAGAGAGGGAGTCTTGGGAGAAAATGCAAAATAAAGTGAGCATGTCTCTCTCTCCAATCTATATAAATTATTGTATGTAATGTAATGGCTGAGGTGTTGGCTGATTTCAGTGGATTTAAGGCACATGTTAGGCTAGGTTTGCTCACCAACTTCAGTAAGCCAACTCTTGCAAGTTAAGTCACAATAATATATTAAGGGTATATTAGTCATTTTGTATTTAATTTTAATGGCATCCTAGTAAATGGTCAAACCCTTAGGGTTTAAGATTTGGGTTAGGGTTTAGGGTTTAACCCTTAGGATTTAGTGTTTAACCCTTAGGTTTTGAAAATTTTGATTTTAGGATTTCTAAATTAGGTTTCCAAAAATACAAAATTAATATTTCTAAATTATAATTAGTATTTTCTAATTATATTAAAATTTACTAATCATAATTCAATCTTGCTAATTAAGATTAATATTTCCTAATTAAAATCGATAATTAAGCAATTAAGGACAAAATTGGTCATTAGGGTTTATAACCCACGAATTAGGGTTTTAATAATAAAATAATTTTCCTAAATTAGAAATTAGATTTCCTAATTAGATTAGGGTTTTCTAATTACTTATAACTTGAAAATTAGGATTAATATTTCCTAATTAACATTAAAACTTTTAAGTCAACAATAAGGTTTTTCCTAATTATAAATTAGGGTTTCAAATCTAGAAATTAGGATTTTCAAAATTTTAAATTAGGGTTCTAATCCAGAAATTAGGGTTTTCAAAATTTGAAATTAGGGTTTGCTAATTAATTAAGCTTTACCCTAATTAGTATTATAATTATTTACACTTACGCCATTAAGTTCCCAATTTAGGGTTTTAAATTTTTGAATTAGGATTTCGAATACCCGGAACTGAAATTAAGGTTTTCAGAACCGGTTTCTAGGGTTTCTTATTAAATCACTAGGGTTTTCTAATCGAACGTTGGCGTTCTTAATTTAATACCAGGGTTTGACACTAATAAAATTTATCTGGTCAACCCTTGACCCTTAACCACATATACACCCATATACACTTATTCCATTAATTCTGAATAATTCACTTAAATCTTTCACAGAATTTTGAAATCCTCAAATTCATTCTTAAAAATATCAAACGCATACACTTATTTTTTGTCTAGGTTCTAATTTTTAACCTTAAACTAATTAATTAGAATTTTAAAAATTTCCTAAATTCTCGGTTTATCACACCTTGACATATGACTAATATGTTAGTTTATATTGTTGAAGATAGTATAGACTATTCAAGCATGATTTAAAAGGAAATTGTAAGTGAAGGACTAAACTAGCTATGTGTAAATGAACTATGTATACACTAAGTTTTGAACTTCAAAATATGCTTGTGTGATCGATTATGTGGTTGTGAAAGCATGATAGAGAATATATGGACTTACGTTGCATGCTTGAATAAGTTTTGATGACCTATTAATGAAAACTTAAAGTTTTAAACACGAACTTGATAAACTATATACACTTTGAGTTAGTAACTTGTGAGCAAGCTTATATGGTCTAGTTACGTATATATGAAAGTATGATGAAGTAGTTTCGCATGCTTGGTTGTTTAACATGAGATTTTTGAGAAAGATTTTGAAGTTGAAAACCAACTTTGTTGGGAAATACCTTATTTATATTCTGGACTTTTGGACCATCATGATAAGACATTGTATGCATCTAGACATGATTGATATGTGCATCCATCTAGCTAAGTATGTTGTGAACTAGTCAAGCATAGTTTAAAATGAATTCTAAAGAAGTAAAACTATGTTAATTTGGAATACATGGGTAGAATAACTTGAGCATGTATATTAAAGGTTTATTAACCTCATTATGTGGTGTAATGGTTAAACATGAGTAGCTTGTTGAGAATTGGTTTCATTTAGCCTTGGTAGAAATTTTTCTAAAAACAAATCCATAACATTAAAAGAATCTTGGAATGGCCATAGAAAAGAACAAACCTAATCATAAACATCATGGCATGTATGATTCTGCAAGTATCATCATATGTGTATAAGGGTGAGCAAATTGGGCCATGCTTCTGTTTTCTCAGCTCTGGTTTGAATTAGGAGCAGCGCAGCTGCGCCACTCCCTAGTTCAAATTTAGTGCGGCCGCGCCACCCTGCATTCTGTTTGTAATCTGAGATTTAATGCATGCTTATATTGTTACCTTAACCTGTAATACATGACCAGTACATTATCCAACGTGTCAAGAAGCATGCTAATGATAGAATTATATACTTGATAAGTGTTATAAACTTTCAAACACAAGTCAAAGGATGATTACGAATTATATCTTAGAAACTGATTTTGTGTTATGTGTATGTAAAGTACGTAATGACTTACGTATAGGACTATACGGTTAAGTTAGAATCATATGATAAACTTACAAATCGAGTTTCTGTATCGGATGTACATAACTAATGAATATCCTATATACGTAATTATTTTCTAATAAGGTTCAGAAAGTGTTGATAAGATATACTTTGGTAAACTACGCTTGAGGCAAGTATCTAAATCTTATCTCTTTGACCTATGCATTTACTTTATGTAAGGAATCTATGATTACGCAAGTTTCCTAACTTACACAACTTTGGATGTTGTACAAGTTCTCGAACTTCATTTGATATTGAATGCAAGTTTTTTAAGTTCTTTACATTGTATATATTGTATAATCTGAATTGTTGCCATATTAACCGAATTTATTACTATTCGAAAATCATTGATATTTTGACGATTGTTGCAAGCATTGAACTTATAGTTCTTGAATGCATTATAAAAGCTGTCTAAGCCATTGATTCGGCTAGACCATTATCGTATGATAAAAAGCTATCGAAACCAAATTAACTTGGTGCGAACTCTTATAATTGACTAAGATGAACAACCCTTTTGAAGGGGAAACTATATAATTATCGGGAGACCGACGTGTGCACATGAGTATGATTAAATGTTATGCATAACATAGGGTACTTTAGGCTAATCACATGTTGTACTCATTTTTGTTGGATTATTAGTATATTACTGTTGTACTTTAGGCTAATCACATGTTGATATTTCTTGCTATCCTTGAACTATCATTATTGTTGTATCCTGGAGAAAATAAAACAATATTGAGCAACCTTATTGTTGTATTATTTGCTGAGTAAACTTGTTGCTCATTCTTGTTTTTCCTAAAAACATCTCAGTTAAGGCAGAGTAAGGCGTACCCTCAGGCACTGATAAGGGCAGGGGCAAAGTTACGGAGTAGTTCATATTTGTCTAGAAATATTATGATTATGTTAAGACATATTGTGTTATGTATTAGTTATGTCTAATCTATGTTTAAGTTATGTAAGACATGTTTTAAGTTACGAAACCTTGGGACGTGAATGATTATATTAAGTAAATGTAATCTATTATGTTATTTTTGTTGCATGAGTTGTTATTTAGTTAGTAGATTTATAGCACGTGGCGAATCGAATTCGAGACATGAGTGGTCTGAATTTGGGGGCGTCACAGGGGAGCAGCAGCTGAAGAGCTAGGAGTAGTGCTAACTAAAGCTGTTATTAAGCTGACAAATAGCTCACCCACTGTAGGGGAGGGTGGAGCCTCCATAGGCTCCTCATCATCAGAATCATAACTCAGTGGGGAATGAGTATCAAGAGACGCTGTAATGTCTGCCTTCAACCATGTAATATACTCTACTGAACTGCCAGGGTGACTATCTGAATAATCAGCTCTCTCTCTCCGATGTGCCCAAAAATAATATACTTGGGATAGATCATCCTCATATAGGGACAAAGTAGAAGATCTATGGCCTGAAGCTCCCTCAAAGGAATGAACATCCTAAAACTAATCAAACTTCCCCATAACAGCTAATGGATGATATGTGGTCACTCTTCTCATACCGGCCAATGGCAAAAAGTCCATACCCACAACATGAGTGACGAAGCTTAAAGGAGAACAAAATCCAGAATAAAGCAATATGGAGAAGGGCTCCTCAATATCTGTCAAAAAGACAAACCAAGATGTCGTGTCAATGCAGTCTGCCAAACGAAAAGAATGAGACATCGATATGAACCACCCAAAATAATAGTCAAGATACAGATTGGTCATAAACCAAACATAAAGAAATACAACACTACCATGGAAATACCCATCCGAATGAGCCTGAAAATGGGTAAGTGAAATAAAGGTCTCTGCCAAAATTATAGAAATAATGGTATAATCCTCTAGCAGAGCACTGACATATGTCAATAGGCCAATATCTGTGTCATCCATATACACGGGCATATATAAGTATCCCAAGATGCACATCACCAAAGTGTCTAATCGGGCAACTCTCCAAATCTCCTTTGAGTTAACAAAATCCTGATGCAGTAAAAGCTATCATATTCCCCAAAACGGTCAATCAAAAAGTCTATAAAAATGACATGACCAGAGGTAATCTCATCTAAAACTACAGTATGCCTCAATCCTATCATCATCATAAACTGCTTGTGCATATAACTAGTGGCTACATGAGCACAAGGTCTGTCTAAGAGAAAGTCGGTGATGCATCGATACTCCTCCAAAGTTGGAATAATCTTGTATGAACCAAATCTGAAGACCTATCTCTAAAGTATCCAGCGTGGTAGTATATAATCTATAAAACCCTCGGGAACCTGGAAAGTCAAAAATGACATGGAAAGTCCCAACATGCGACCTACTGAGAAATGGTCTGAATATGACAAATTATCAAACCATTATTGTAAGCTTGAAGCAATACAAGTGGAAGAAAGGTGGTCAATATGTACTACAGATGACGAACACATCTGTAAAACCGTGTCACCTTACTATACAGGGGTCAATTCTAACTCATAAAAAAAATTCAAATCCATGACGTATAATGTATGCATCATAATAAATGACAATTCAATAGGTACAGTAAATGAAAAACATTATGCATACATCTATATGAAATATAAAACTAAATACATCATGAAATTAAATACATCATCTCTGTCGTACAAATGAAAATAAAAAGTACAGGGAAATGGGGCATAGCCTTCCAAGGACTAACAAAAGCCTACATGAAGAAATCCATGAAATCTACATCTGTAAGCCGAGTAACCTGATCTAACTCCTACTGAATCATGGTATCACTGTCAGAGGGTACATCAGGACAGTACAAAGGGGGATCTACTCCAGTCCGGCCATCAGTATATGGGCTGCCAGAAGGATCAGCGCCTTAGCCGAATGGGTCAAAAGTATATGCCTCTGCTGGATCACTGCCTAAGTGGCGAATGAAGAGATGCGCCATGTCCAGCCTCTGTATCAAATATGCTATCTGATTCAAATAGGTAGGCTCTCGAACACATGCTATCCAATCTATTATCATCATAGAGCCAGATACCATGTTCGCTAGGAACATGGTAGCACGAGTCTAAGCCCCAATAGTATGCGGAGCCCACCATCGATAAAAAGCATCCTGAGAGCAAGGACCATCAATAAACATGGAACCATTTAAGCCCATCAGAGTAATATTCAAAACAGGACGGGACAAAGACCAGTGTCGTCGAGCAGGAAGAAGATAGGTAATGTGAATCTCCCCTGTGATGCATCTAATAGTTTGCTCGCTCAAATAGAGCTCCCAGCCTCCCTCAGTTAAGAAGGGAATCTGACAAGGCGTACTCCAGTCCTGTTGGAAAGCCATCCGCAAAGCCTACTGTCAGATGGTCAGGGGTATAAGGAATCCACATGATGACATCTGCAGTCAACAACTCCAGCTGTAAGTGATAGTGTGTAAAGCCCTCAGCCATAAATGACCTCATCTAGGTTAGAATGGTGCCATCGGAGTCCCATCAGATATGTCTCTAAGCCTAAAAGGGTAACTGGCCGAAGGCAAGGAAGCCTCTCGTAACCCCAGAACTGAAAATGCATCAATTAACTACATCAGTCCATATATCAAAAATACCCAAAGGTGGGAAATAGAAAAATGATTGAAACTACTCACTAGCGAAAATGGGCAAAGGTGAAGGATCCCCAATCAAAATCTCTAATGTAATCTACATCGCGGAGAGCTCTAATTAGTGAAGATGAAACAATCGAGGAATTATCTACAATAAAGGACCCTCTGATGATCGTTAGAAATAGACGTCGCAAAATGAGATCTCTCTGCACCTGATCAGCAGGAGGAGGCTCTAACAAAGTTCTACTAGAAGCATCAATGCTCAAGGGACCAAAATAGATGGCCCGACCCTTGAGGGCCGAAGAAGGTATCCCCAATAAGGATCTAACCATAGTTGGGGAAATGTTTGTCACTAGGGACACCCTCTAACCTATAAACTCCAAGCCAGTGATGAATCGTCAATCCATCATTGTCATCACCACCTCATAATCCAGCAGATGGAGCGACTGGCTCTGATGAAACCATCTCTAAGATAAAGCTCTCAAATATCCCCACGGATAACGTCGCGGTGCAATGGAAAAGAAAGCCTCAAAGCCCGAGGAATGCACAATAGTTTGATAACTAGAATGAAGGCTCCTGTACCACTACAAAAAAAAAGAGTCATTGGCGACGGGCTTAATACCGACGACACAATCCCCGTCGACAATAAAGTCAATAGCGACGGCCTCGCCGTCGACAATGATAGTCGTCGCTAATGACCCCTTTTTTGGCGCCAGACATTCCCGGTGGAGGGAAAACCTCATTGGCGACGATGTTTATTTTAGGGTCGACGGTGTTGCCGTCGGTATTGAGTTAATAGCGACGGGGTCATTATCGACGGGGAATGCCGTTGAGAATGATAATTAAAACCTCTTCGCCAGCAACGACTCCTTTTACAAAATTTTCTTCTCTATTTTTCTTTCCCTCTCAATATCAGCCATTTTCGCTCCTTAATTTCCCCACGAATCTCAAATTGCGTTTATTGATTCTCTAAAGTTGACCCATTTCACCCATTTCGGTTTATTCATTTTGCTCTTTTGTTTTCTACTTCCCTTTCCCTCGCGATTCTGACTTCTCCTCTTGCCGTCGCCCTCTTCCTTCTTGTCGTCGCCCTCTGGCTGGTTCTTACCGTCGCCACCATCCTCTCTTCGCGCCATTGCAGTCCCTCTGTGTCTCTCTCGAGTGCAAGGTATGTTTTCCCAAATCCATGTAACCTAATAATCTATGTTTCTATAATTTCACTCTATTTTTCCCCAAATATCAGTTGCTGTGTAATACAAATTTATAGTTTGCAAGTTTTTATGAAAATTTTAATGTGACATGAGATACCCAATTGCAGTGTATTACTTCATTCTTTCCGTTTGGTGCTGAACTGGGATTTTTATGGCTTAGTGACATATATCCAACTTGAGTTGATAAATTATTGTGTTGAAGAATTTAGTTATTTCTTGAATCAAAGTTCAGGTATGCTCTGATTTTACATTAATTTAGAAATTCTCAGAGGGTATATGCGCTGACTTGCTTGGTATAATGGGTAGTAATTAATTTGTTTTTAGGTATGTTCAATCTCTGTCCTATGAATATTTTAGTTATATGGCCATATCTATCTTTATGAAGAGTTAGAGAGAGAGAAAAAAAATATTTAATTTGGCTGTGGTGTTTATTAAAAAATAGAGTTAGCTATATATTTGGTGGACAGTCAATTGTAAAAGATATATATTTTTTGAATGGAAAATTTATATTGTATTGGGTTACTTGGGTAATCTAATATGTTTTCATAACTGAAGGAATATTTCGTTTTGTGTATTGTTTTCTGGCGTGTTCTTGGATTGTGATTCCCAGGTTCCATAGTCTTATGTGTTAGTTAGCACTTAGCTAAAATTTGATACTAGTAGTTTGTGAATATATAGGCATAAAATTTCCCAGTTAATTTATACAAATGAGATTCCCCTAAAGGACAAATGGTTGTGTGAAAGGAAACACTTGATTAAGTGGCATTCTCTCTGTACTAGTTTAGAGAAATGTATAACACTTTATAATTATTAATTTTACATGTATAAAGAGCATTTGAACATCAATCAAAGTTTGATACTAGCATTTGAAGAGTACTCATGTAATGGTTGTATGTAAATGTTGTGTAATGTTCGTTTATTGGGTTATTGAAGATTGCTCAACTTGGTAAATATAGTGATTATAATATCATCTGGGAGTCTAAGAATGTGATCTTCTTTGTGTTTCTTTGATTTCTTATTCATCCTTGAAGAACTGTCTTTTTTTCTTCAGTAATCACTATGATCAATTAAATGTGTCTATATATATGGGAGAGATTTAGGGGAAATTAATTGTCTTTGTTTATGGTTGTCAAGTGTTTGTGAGTATGTTGTTAAAAAAATATGTGTAAGGGTAAAAATAACAGTTATTCCACGTGACTTGACATGTGTATATTTTCATATAGTTTAGGAAGCTTAGAAACTCGTTTAAGATTCACTTAGTAGGAGTGAATCTCAAATAGTCCCCGTTTTGGGACTGTTCTTGTATGTTTCGATCTCACTTAGGTCGGTGTTAACAACTTGAGCACGTCTTTATATTTTTTGAATTTTTGGTCAGTATATATCTCTTGACGTTCTTCGGGTGCATATTTAGACTACGATGTGTTAGTCTATTTCGTCTACTTGAAGACCATAGGGAGGTGCTGCCGAAATTTTTGAAAAATTTAAAGATGTGTTCAAGTTGTTGGCATCAGTGAGGCGACACATCCGGGAATGGGATAGAAGCCTGACCCGTTAGAGTGGGAGATGAAGTTAGGAAACTCATAAGCTTGCATATACATTAACTTTGAGACTTGATTATGTTTGTCTAACTTTCCATATATATAGCAGACAGTTGTCCAAGATGTCTATTGATCGAAGTTGGATGGAACGTAGGGTAGACACTGATAAAAGTGGGCTTAGCTCTGAGTACCGTAGTGGGGTTGAACAGTTTCTCAATTTCGCGTTTGAGCAAGTCAGCGGCGATAAGATTAGATGTCCTTGTAAGAGGTGTGTGAATGAAGTATGGAAGGAAAGGAGTGATGTCATGTGCGACTTATTTGTGTATGGGTTCAAGCAGGGTTATACGACAAGGATCTATCATGGGGAATCCTGGTTGGATGAACATGAATCAGAACTAGAATCTAGAGGTGATGAAACCTTTGACTGTACTAACATGATAGTCGAAGCTGCTGGTTCATACTTCTAGTGGAATACAGACAGGGATGACAGTAGCGTCGAGCAATAACCGAGTGACGGGGCTAGGGGTTTCTATGAGTTATTGCATGAAGTAGCGACACCACTGTTTGACGGGCACGAAAAGCACACCGTCTTATCTGCCGTGACTAAGTTTTTACACTTCAAGAACGAGCATGACTGTAGCGAGAGAGGTTTTAATTGTTAAGCATTGTGAAGGAGTGCTTACCTACAGGCAATAAGTTACCGGAGTCATACTATGATGTGAAGAAAATGGTCAAAAGGCTCAATCTAGGGTATGAGAAGATTGATGCTTGTGAGAATGATTGTATGTTGTATTACAGTGATGTCAATAAAGATAAGAGGTCATGTGAAATTTGTGGTACAAGTAGATACCATGAACAACACAAGAAAAATGGAAAAGACGTGCCGAGAAAGATCTTACGTTACTTTCCCATTGCCTCGAGGCTTCAGCTGTTGTTCATGTCAATACATACCGCCGAGGATATGAGATGACACTCTACACGGGACATAGTCGAAGGTCAACTGATGCACCCGGCAGATGGGCTTGAGTGGAAAAATTTTGATAACAAGCACCCCTCGTATGCTGAAGAGGTTCGCAATGTTTGGCTTGGACTTGCTACGGATGGGTTTAATCCGTTTAACGGGCCTTACAGAAAGCCCTACTCAACTTGGCCGGTGATTATTGTGGTGTATAACCTCCCGCCTTCGATGTGCATGAAAGATCCCTACATGTTCATGCCTTTACTGATTCTGGGTGATAAGAGTCCGAGTAAAGACATCAATGTATATCTCAGGCCGTTAGTTGATGAGTTAAAGATGTTGTGGGAAAAAGGGGTTCAAACTTATGATGTATCTCTTAAGCAGAACTTTGACATTAGGGCAGCTTTACTATGGACAATAAATGACTTCCCTGCGTTAGGAATGATCAGTGGATGGTCGACTCACGGGGGCTTGTCATGTCCCATGTGCATGGGGTCAGTTAAAGCTGTGCGGCTCAAACATAGGGGGGGAAATGAGTTTCTTTGAAACATCCAAACAGTTTTTGCCAATTGAACATCGTTATCGACGGATAAGTAGACAATTCAATCGAAAAACAGAGAAACGTCAAGTACCTAGCCGTCTTTCTGGGTCAGCAGTGTTGAGTTGGATTAGTCATTTGAAGTTTTCACCTCCAGGGAAGAATCACATATTAGAGTGAGCTTATGGTTACGACAAGGTTCACAACTGGACACACAGATCCATGTTTTTTGACCTGCCTTATTGGGCTACACTCTGTATCCGTCATTGTATAGATCTGATGCATACTGAGAAGAACGTAGTTGATAACATTTTTTATACAGTCTTAGATGCCAGTGGTAGAACAAAGGATAACAATAAGTCGAGGCTTGATTTGGTAGAAATGAACATTAGGGAAGATATGTGGCTGTATCAGGAGGGTAGTAAGACGGTAATGCCTAAAGCTGAATATACTTTGACCAGGGAACAGTTGATATTGATATGTAATTGGATTAGTGGACTGAAGCTCCCAGATGGATATTCTTCGAATATAGAAAGGTGTTGTAAAGTCGAAGAGTTGAAGTTTCAGGGTCTCAAAAATCATGAATGTCACGTATTCATGCAGAAGTTGATCCCTATGGCATTTGTCGACTTGTTACCAAAACGTGTGGTTGAAGCACTAACAGAGCTTTCTAATTTCTTCAGAGATCTATGCTTGATGGAGCTTCAGCTCAAAGACATAGATAAAATGGAGATGCAGATAGTGGAAATAATGTGCAAGTTAGAAATGATCTTCCCCCCATCATTTTTTGATTC
The DNA here is from genome assembly GCA_016801055.1 of Panax notoginseng. Classification (NCBI taxonomy): domain Eukaryota; kingdom Viridiplantae; phylum Streptophyta; class Magnoliopsida; order Apiales; family Araliaceae; genus Panax; species Panax notoginseng. Next base: position 112,053,480 of record CM029014.1, read on the forward strand.
GATGGAGCATTTGCCTATTCACTTGTCATACGAAGCTAAGTTTGGCGGTCCCGTACAATATAGATGGATGTATCCATTCGAGAGGTAATGACATTAATGTTTTTAATACGGTAAAATGTTCATTCTTTTTTGCTAATCTATATATCACATAGGTATATGCGACGTCTAAAGCAAAATGTGAAGAACAGAGCCCGTGTAGAGGGGTCAATTGCTGAAAGTTATGTTATGGAGGAACTTGTTAATTTTTGCGCATTGTACTTTGAGCCGAATGTTCAGACGAAGCACAATCGCTTACGTCGAAATCAGGCTATTGCGCACGAGGAAAATGGAGAATTAACGACCTTTAGTCATCCTGTACGCCCATTCGGTGGTAAAAAAAGGCAATTCTTGACTGATAGTGAGTATGCAGCTGCCACATTGTATGCACTTGTCAACATGAATGAAGTAGCGCCATACATTAGGTAAGTAGTCATAACTATAAATGTCTGCTGTAATTGTGTCAAGTTCCTTTCCAAACTATAACTGTGTTGCAGTCAATATGATGCTGAAGTACGTGAAGCGAATCCGAGTATATCGGACGGGGATTTGCAAAATTTAAGAAATGGAGAATTTGTGCAATGGTTTAAAGATCATGTAAGTCTAACCATTGCAAGTTCAATGAATCTACCATCATAGATTTATTCTTATGGCATAATTAACTTTAGAATATGTTGTGTTAATGTACATTAGGTCCTCACAGATGAGTTAGCTGACAATCGGGTAAAGCTTATAGCCGATGGCCCTGAAAGATCTGTAGATACTTTACATGCTGCATTGTCAATGGTTACAGATTTAAGTGTTACGATATTAGGGAAGTCGCTTCTGCTGATTCTGGTGTTGTGGTGAAAGGTAACTGCTACGATAACATTTGGGATGACTGGTATAGATGATTGCTAGAAGTTGTCTTGCTCAAATATTGGGGTCATAAAGAATTAGTTTGCTTCAATTGTCATTGGTTTGATGTTGAGAATGGAGTTAAAGTAGATAAAAAATCAGGACGGGTGACTATTAACGTTAAGTCAAAACTAAGACTGATGAGTGGTATGGACGAGCCTTTTATTTTAGCAAGTCAAGAAACACAGGTGTATTACGCGCAGAGTGTTAAGACCCCTGCAAGCCCATGACATGTTGTTATAACCACCAGTGCCCGTGGTTTTCAAGGCACAACTCCTCGTCCAGACGATGAACCTTTACAAGTCGAGTCTGCTAGTGTCACACCTACTGATGTAATAATTATTAGTGAGTCTAGTGAAGAAGAGGATGATGTTGTCGCTGTCGAAAGTGAAGACGATGTTGTTGAGGAGGTAGATATAATTAAAGAAATCGTTGAGGACAACGAAGATGGTGATGACAACGATAGTGAAGATCTATTGCTCGAAGATGACGATTCTGATATTGATGGCTTTGACGATATAAATGATTAGGAGTATGTACTCTTTGAGTCCTTTTAGTTGTATTCAATTGTAATAGTTTGTAGTAATGCAATCATTATCTTCAACTTATATTAATCTACTAAAGGTGTTACTATTTATGTTGTATGCTTTTAGGTTACTATTTATGTTGCATTCTTTTAGTTGTATCTGTATGTTATCCTCTTTTTTATTGTGCTCAAATATAGTATTTACGAATGTTTAATAATATTTTTTTATGATTTGACAGTATACATACATATGGCGCGCACACCACATGGCGATCGCGGTGGGCGTACAGGTCCTGGGGGCCGTGGCGATTCTACGCGTGATGATCAGGTCGGATCGTCAGGTATAATTACATATTTTATTGGGATACATCTTATTTTTTTTATTTTATATTGTATTGACATTATATTCGTTTATATAAATATTGATGTTTTTCACTACATAGGGGATCGACGTAGGCCTCCGCAGGGACTAGCACGTGGCTTGCTAGGGAATCCCCCCCAGGCGCCACTTATATGTCGTGTTGGGATTCATAGGTAATTAATTTCATAATCCTATACAGAATTAATATAACATAAGTATTTAGTTCTTATATATTCATTGTAATTTGCAATGTATTAATTTATATTGTAGTATCCTTGACGCCACGCCAAGGAACACGCGATTTATATTGTAATGTGAAGAGATATTATCGTTTTGAGGACGGGCAAGAAGCCCATGGCATGACTATTCTGCACAGATACTTAGAGATGAATTGGCATAAGTGGGTCTACGACTGGAAGAAGAAGGCCCAGCCGAAGATGGCTGATGGACAGACACTTAAGGATGTCCGGCCAGATTTCATATCTGTTGCAGTGTGGGACCAGATGTGCAGCATTTGGGATGGTGAGGCCTTCAAGAAGATGTTAGCACAGCGTTCAGTTGCCCGACAGCAAAGTCGTCTCCCACACTACACTGGGTCTCAGTCGTACGACCTGTACCGGGAGAGACTCGAGGTGATTTTAAAGCATGCACCCTCTCGCTTGGAGTTTTGGTGGCACACCCACCAAAAGAAAGGTGACAGTGGTTATATCTCACCTGAGGCAGAACGCATTGTTGTAAGTTATGTAATTATCCTATTTAGTATGTTTTTAAAATTCGGATATTCTTTTGTATTATTTCATTTTATTCATTGCATATCATCTACTAATGTGTTTTTTTCAGCGGAGGTTCGAGGATCTTGCAGTGGCCCGGAGCAGCCAGAGAGGTGACACTCCAGTATCTGAGTCTACGCGTGTCGACGAGGAGATAGAGGACTGGCTACAGGCTACAGGGGGACCGAAGAAGGGTAGAGTTATGGGCATTCCCCATGTCCCAGCTTACACCCTAGTCCCTGCTGCAAGATCTCGGCGGCGCCCACCCACTGGAGGTAGTTGTGTGAGTGGATCGGGTGTCGGCCCTTCATTATCCGATGACTTCTTCCGGCGGATCATAGAGGGGTGCATGGTGAGCAGTGTTGTGCAGTCAGGCGCACCATCACGCGAGCGGATCTACCAGCTGGCTCAGGAGGTTGTCCACGGCTCTATAGATCCTATAGGCTCCGTTGATGACCTCATGGGTGTAGTACGGGAGGAGGCCATCCGCGTTTGTGCAGTTTTCTTGGCCAACATTTTCCCACCACTTATTCGACAACTAAAAACAACTAAATTCTGTATTTCTTTATTTAATTTATGTAATTTTTAATTGTAATTTGTAATTATATTTCTATGACACGCACATACACACATAGCACTGCGTAGGTATTTGACACGTGTTAGAACTTACGGGACTCGATTCCGACGTACGGAAGCCAAGTTATTGCCCAGTTTGCAAAACTCGCCAACACTTAGGCAAAAAGCCGAAAAAGAGTTCAAAACCCGCGTCGGCCATCCGAACGACATGCAAACACACACATAGCACAGCGTAGGTATTTGACACACATTAGAACTTACGGGACTCGATTTCGATGTACGGAATTCGAGTAATCGCCCAGTTTACAAAACTAGCCAACACTTAGGTAAAAAGATGAAAAAGAGTTCAAAATCCACGTCGGCTGTCCGAACGACACACAAACACACACATAGCACCGCGTAGATATTTGACACGCGTTAGAACTTACGGGACTCGATTCTGGCCTACGAAAGCCGAGTTATCACCCAGTTTGCAAAACTCGCTAACACTTAGGCAAAAAGCCGAAAAAAAAGTTCAACACCCGCGTCAGCCGTTCGAACAACATGCAAACACACACATAGTACCGCGAAGGTATTTGATACGTATTAGAACTTACGGGACTCGATTCTGAAGTACGAAATTCGAGTTATCGCCCAGTTTGTAAAACTCGCCAACACTTAGGCAAAAAGTTGAAAAAGAGTTCAAAACCCGCGTCGGCTGTGTGAACGACACGCAAACACACACATAGCACTGCGTAGGTATTTGACATACGTTAGAACATACGGGACTCAATTCTGACGTACGAAAGTCGAGTTTTCGTTCAGTTTGTAAAATTGGCCAATACTTAGGCAAAAAGTCGAAAAAGAGTTCAAAACCCGCGTCGGCCGCCTGAACGACACGCAAACACAGACATAGTACCACGTAGGTATTTGACACGCGTTAGAACTTACGGGACTCGATTCCGATGTATAGAAGCCGAGTTATCGCCCAGTTTGCAAAACTCGCCAACACTTAGGCAAAAAGCCGAAAAAGAGTTCAAAACCCGCGTCAGCCGTCCGAACGACACGCAAACACAAACATAGCACCGCGTAGGTATTTGACACGAGTTAGAACTTACGGGACTCGATTACGACGTACGGAAGCCGAGTTATCGCCCAGTTTGCAAAACTCGCCAACACTTATGCAAAAAGCCAAAAAAGATTTCAAAACCCGCACCGGATGCTCGAATGACATGCAAACACACACATAGCACCACGTAGGTATTTGACACGCATTAGAACTTACAGGACTCGATTATGACGTACGAAAGCCGAGTTATCGCCCAGTTTGCAAAACTCTCCAACACTTAGGCAAAAAGTCGAAAAAGAGTTCAAAACTCGCGTCGGCCGTCCGAACGACACGTAAACACACGCATAGCACCGCGTAGGTATTTGACACATATTAGAACTTACGGGACTCGATTCTGACGTACGAAATTCGAGTTATCGCCCATTTTGCAAAACTCGCCAACAATTAGGCAAAAAGCCAAAAAAGAGTTCAAAACCCACGTCGGCCGTCCGAATGACACGCAAACACATATATAGCACCGCGTAGGTATTTGACACGCGTTAGAACTTACGGAACTCGATTCTGACGTTCGAAATTTGAGTTATCGCCCAGTTTGCAAAACTCGCCAACACTTAGGCAAAAAGCCGAAAAAGAGTTCAAAACCCGCGTCGGCCTTCCGAACGACACGCAAACACAGACATAGCACCACGTAGGTATTTGACACGCGTTAGAACTTACGGGATTCAATTCCGATGTATAGAAGCCGAGTTATCGCCTAGTTTGCAAAACTCGCCAACACTTAGGCAAAAAGCCGAAAAAGAGTTTAAAACCCGCGTCAGCCGTCCGAACGACACGCAAACACAAACATAGCACCGCGTAGTTATTTGACACGAGTTAGAACTTACGAGACTCGATTCTGACGTACGGAAGCCGAGTTATCGCCTAGTTTGGAAAACTCGCCAACACTTAGGTAAAAAGCCAAAAAAGATTTCAAAACCCGCGCCGGCCGTTCGAATGACACGCAAACACACACACAGCACCACGTAGGTGTTTGACACGCGTTAGAACTTATAGGACTCGATTCTGACGTACGAAAGCCGAGTTATCGCCTAGTTTGCAAAACTCGCCAACACTTAGGCAAAAAGCCGAAAAAGAGTTCAACACCCGCGTCGGCCGTCCGAACGACACGTGAACACACACATAGTACTGTGTAGGTATTTGACATGCATTAGAACTTACGAGACTCGATTCTGACGTACGAAATTCGAGTTATCGCCCAGTTTGCAAAACTCGCCAACACTTAGGCAAAAAGCCGAAAAAGAGTTCAAAACACGCGTCGGCCGTCCGAATGACACGCAAACACACACATAGCACCGCGTAGGTATTTGACATGCGTTAGAACTTACGGGACTCGATTCTGACGTACAAAATTCAAGTTATCGCCCAGTTTGCAAAACTCCCCAACACTTAGGCAAAAAATCGAAAAAGTGTTCAAAACCCGCGTCGATTGTCCTAATGACATGCAAACACACACATAGCACCGCGTAGGTATTTGACACGCATTAGAACTTACGGGACTCGATTTTGACGTACGAAATTCGAGTTATCGCCTAGTTTGCAAAACTCGCCAACACTTAGGCAAAAAGCTAAAAAATAGTTCAAAACCCGCGTCGGTCTTCCGAATGACACGCAAACACATACACAGCACCGCATAAATATTTGACATGCATTAGTACTTACGGGACTCGATTCCGAAGTACGGAAGCCGAGTTATCACCCAATTTGCAAAACTCGCCAACACTTAGACAAAAAGCCGAAAAAGAGTTCTACACCAGCGTCGGCAGTCCGAACGACACGTAAACACACACATATCACCGCGTAGGTATTTGACATGCGTTAGAACTTATGGGACTCGATTCCGACGTACGAAAATCGAGTTATCGCCCAGTTTGTAAAACTCGCCAACACTTAGGCAAAAAGTTGAAAAAGAGTTCAAAACCCGCGTCGGCTGTGTGAACGACACGCAAACACACACATAGCACTGCGTAGGTATTTGACATACGTTAGAACATACGGGACTCAATTCTGACGTACGGAAGTCGAGTTTTCGTTCAGTTTGTAAAATTGGCCAATACTTAGGCAAAAAGTCGAAAAAGAGTTCAAAACCCGCGTCGGCCGCCTGAACGACACGCAAACACAGACATAGTACCACGTAGGTATTTGACACGCGTTAGAACTTACGGGACTCGATTCCGATGTATAGAAGCCGAGTTATCGCCCAGTTTGCAAAACTCGCCAACACTTAGGCAAAAAGCCGAAAAAGAGTTCAAAACCCGCGTCAGCCGTCCGAACGACACGCAAACACAAACATAGCACCGCGTAGGTATTTGACACGAGTTAGAACTTACGGGACTCGATTACGACGTACGGAAGCCGAGTTATCGCCCAGTTTGCAAAACTCGCCAACACTTATGCAAAAAGCCAAAAAAGATTTCAAAACCCGCACCGGATGCTCGAATGACATGCAAACACACACATAGCACCACGTAGGTATTTGACACGCATTAGAACTTACAGGACTCGATTATGACGTACGAAAGCCGAGTTATCGCCCAGTTTGCAAAACTCTCCAACACTTAGGCAAAAAGTCGAAAAAGAGTTCAAAACTCGCGTCGGCCGTCCGAACGACACGTAAACACACGCATAGCACCGCGTAGGTATTTGACACATATTAGAACTTACGGGACTCGATTCTGACGTACGAAATTCGAGTTATCGCCCATTTTGCAAAACTCGCCAACAATTAGGCAAAAAGCCAAAAAAGAGTTCAAAACCCACGTCGGCCGTCCGAATGACACGCAAACACATATATAGCACCGCGTAGGTATTTGACACGCGTTAGAACTTACGGAACTCGATTCTGACGTTCGAAATTTGAGTTATCGCCCAGTTTGCAAAACTCGCCAACACTTAGGCAAAAAGCCGAAAAAGAGTTCAAAACCCGCGTCGGCCTTCCGAACGACACGCAAACACAGACATAGCACCACGTAGGTATTTGACACGCGTTAGAACTTACGGGATTCAATTTCGATGTATAGAAGCCGAGTTATCGCCTAGTTTGGAAAACTCGCCAACACTTAGGCAAAAAGCCGAAAAAGAGTTTAAAACCTGTGTCAGCCGTCCGAACGACACGCAAACACAAACATAGCACCGCGTAGTTATTTGACACGAGTTAGAACTTACGAGACTCGATTCTGACGTACGGAAGCCGAGTTATCGCCTAGTTTGGAAAACTCGCCAACACTTAGGTAAAAAGCCAAAAAAGATTTCAAAACCCGCGCCGGCCGTTCGAATGACACGCAAACACACACACAGCACCACGTAGGTGTTTGACACGCGTTAGAACTTATAGGACTCGATTCTGACGTACGAAAGCCGAGTTATCGCCTAGTTTGCAAAACTCGCCAACACTTAGGCAAAAAGCCGAAAAAGAGTTCAACACCCGCGTCGGCCGTCCGAACGACACGTGAACACACACATAGTACTGTGTAGGTATTTGACATGCATTAGAACTTACGAGACTCGATTCTGACGTACGAAATTCGAGTTATCGCCCAGTTTGCAAAACTCGCCAACACTTAGGCAAAAAGCCGAAAAAGAGTTCAAAACACGCGTCGGCCGTCCGAATGACACGCAAACACACACATAGCACCGCGTAGGTATTTGACATGCGTTAGAACTTACGGGACTCGATTCTGACGTACAAAATTCAAGTTATCGCCCAGTGTGCAAAACTCCCCAACACTTAGGCAAAAAATCGAAAAAGTGTTCAAAACCCGCGTCGATTGTCCGAATGACATGCAAACACACACATAGCACCGCGTAGGTATTTGACACGCATTAGAACTTACGGGACTCGATTTTGACGTACGAAATTCGAGTTATCGCCTAGTTTGCAAAACTCGCCAACACTTAGGCAAAAAGCTAAAAAATAGTTCAAAACCCGCGTCGGTCTTCCGAATGACACGCAAACACATACACAGCACCGCATAAATATTTGACATGCATTAGTACTTACGGGACTCGATTCCGAAGTACGGAAGCCGAGTTATCACCCAATTTGCAAAACTCGCCAACACTTAGACAAAAAGCCGAAAAAGAGTTCTACACCAGCATCGGCAGTCCGAACGACACGTAAACACACACATATCACCGCGTAGGTATTTGACATGCGTTAGAACTTATGGGACTCGATTCCGACGTACGAAAACCGAGTTATCGCCCAGTTTGTAAAACTCGCCAACACTTAGGCAAAAAGTTGAAAAAGAGTTCAAAACCCGCGTCGGCTGTGTGAACGACACGCAAACACACACATAGCACTGCGTAGGTATTTGACATACGTTAGAACATACGAGACTCAATTCTGACGTAAGGAAGTCGAGTTTTCGTTCAGTTTGTAAAATTGGCCAATACTTAGGCAAAAAGTCGAAAAAGAGTTCAAAACCCGCGTCGGCCGCCTGAACGACACGCAAACACAGACATAGTACCACGTAGGTATTTGACACGCGTTAGAACTTACGGGACTCGATTCCGATGTATAGAAGCCGAGTTATCGCCCAGTTTGCAAAACTCGCCAACACTTAGGCAAAAAGCCGAAAAAGAGTTCAAAACCCGCGTTAGCCGTCCGAACGACACGCAAACACAAACATAGCACCGCGTAGGTATTTGACACGAGTTAGAACTTACGGGACTCGATTACGACGTACGGAAGCCGAGTTATCGCCCAGTTTGCAAAACTCGCCAACACTTATGCAAAAAGCCAAAAAAGATTTCAAAACCCGCACCGGACGCTCGAATGACATGCAAACACACACATAGCACCACGTAGGTATTTGACACGCATTAGAACTTACAGGACTCGATTCTGACGTACGAAAGCCGAGTTATCGCCCAGTTTGCAAAACTCGCCAACACTTAGGCAAAAAGTCGAAAAAGAGTTCAAAACTCGCGTCGGCCGTCCGAACGACACGTAAACACACGCATAGCACCGCGTAGGTATTTGACACATATTAGAACTTACGGGACTCGATTCTGACGTACGAAATTCGAGTTATCGCCCATTTTGCAAAACTCGCCAACAATTAGGCAAAAAGCCAAAAAAGAGTTCAAAACCCACGTCGGCCGTCCGAATGACACGCAAACACATATATAGCACCGCGTAGGTATTTGACACGCGTTAGAACTTACGGAACTCGATTCTGACGTTCGAAATTTGAGTTATCGCCCAGTTTGCAAAACTCGCCAACACTTAGGCAAAAAGCCGAAAAAGAGTTCAAAACCCGCGTCGGCCTTCCGAACGACACGCAAACACAGACATAGCACCACGTAGGTATTTGACATGCGTTAGAACTTACGGGATTCAATTCCGATGTATAGAAGCCGAGTTATCGCTTAGTTTGCAAAACTCGCCAACACTTAGGCAAAAAGCCGAAAAAGAGTTTAAAACCCGCGTCAGCCGTCCGAACGACACGCAAACACAAACATAGCACCGCGTAGGTATTTGACACGAGTTAGAACTTACGAGACTCGATTCTGACGTACGGAAGCCGAGTTATCGCCTAGTTTGGAAAACTCGCCAACACTTAGGTAAAAAGCCAAAAAAGATTTCAAAACCCGCGCCGGCCGTTCGAATGACACGCAAACACACACACAGCACCACGTAGGTGTTTGACACGCGTTAGAACTTATAGGACTCGATTCTGACGTACGAAAGCCGAGTTATCGCCTAGTTTGCAAAACTCGCCAACACTTAGGCAAAAAGCCGAAAAAGAGTTCAACACCCGCGTCGGCCGTCCGAACGACACGTGAACACACACATAGTACTGTGTAGGTATTTGACATGCATTAGAACTTACGAGACTCGATTCTGACGTACGAAATTCGAGTTATCGCCCAGTTTGCAAAACTCGCCAACACTTAGGCAAAAAGCCGAAAAAGAGTTCAAAACACGCGTCGGCCGTCCGAATGACACGCAAACACACACATAGCACCGCGCAGGTATTTGACATGCGTTAGAACTTACGGGACTCGATTCTGACGTACAAAATTCAAGTTATCGCCCAGTGTGCAAAACTCCCCAACACTTAGGCAAAAAATCGAAAAAGTGTTCAAAACCCGCGTCGATTGTCCGAATGACATGCAAACACACACATAGCACCGCGTAGGTATTTGACACGCATTAGAACTTACGGGACTCGATTTTGACGTACGAAATTCGAGTTATCGCCTAGTTTGCAAAACTCGCCAACACTTAGGCAAAAAGCTAAAAAATAGTTCAAAACCCGCGTCGGTCTTCCGAATGACACGCAAACACATACACAGCACCGCATAAATATTTGACATGCATTAGTACTTACGGGACTCGATTCCGAAGTACGAAAGCCGAGTTATCACCCAATTTGCAAAACTCACCAACACTTAGATAAAAAGCCGAAAAAGAGTTCTACACCAGCGTCGGCAGTCCGAACGACACGTAAACACACACATATCACCGCGTAGGTATTTGACATGCGTTAGAACTTATGGGACTCGATTCCGACGTACGAAAACCGAGTTATCGCCCAGTTTGTAAAACTCGCCAACACTTAGGCAAAAAGTTGAAAAAGAGTTCAAAACCCGCGTCGGCTGTGTGAACGACACGCAAACACACACATAGCACTGCGTAGGTATTTGACATACGTTAGAACATACGGGACTCAATTCTGACGTACGGAAGTCGAGTTTTCGTTCAGTTTGTAAAATTGGTCAATACTTAGGCAAAAAGTCGAAAAAGAGTTCAAAACCCGCGTCGGCCGCCTGAACGACACGCAAACACAGACATAGTACCACGTAGGTATTTGACACGCGTTAGAACTTACGGGACTCGATTCCGATGTATAGAAGCCGAGTTATCGCCTAGTTTGCAAAACTCGCCAACACTTAGGCAAAAAGCCGAAAAAGAGTTCAAAACCCGCGTCAGCCGTCCGAACGACACGCAAACACAAACATAGCACTGCGTAGGTATTTGACACGAGTTAGAACTTACGGGACTCGATTACGACGTACGGAAGCCGAGTTATCGCCCAGTTTGCAAAACTCGCCAACACTTATGCAAAAAGCCAAAAAAGATTTCAAAACCCGCACCGGATGCTCGAATGACATGCAAACACACACATAGCACCACGTAGGTATTTGACACGCATTAGAACTTACAGGACTCGATTCTGACATACGAAAGCCGAGTTATCGCCCAGTTTGCAAAACTCGCCAACACTTAGGCAAAAAGCCGAAAAAGAGTTCAAAACTCGCGTCGGCCGTCCGAACGACACGTAAACACACGCATAGCACCGCGTAGGTATTTGACACATATTAGAACTTACGGGACTTGATTCTGACGTACGAAATTCGATTTATCGCCCATTTTGCAAAACTCGCCAACAATTAGGCAAAAAGCCAAAAAAGAGTTCAAAACCCACGTCGGCCGTCCGAATGACACGCAAACACATATATAGCACCGCGTAGGTATTTGACACGCAAACACATATATAGCACCGCGTAGGTATTTGACACGCGTTAGAACTTACGGAACTCGATTCTGACGTTCGAAATTTGAGTTATCGCCCAGTTTGCAAAACTCGCCAACACTTAGGCAAAAAGCCGAAAAAGAGTTCAAAACCCGCGTCGGCCTTCCGAACGACACGCAAACACAGACATAGCACCACGTAGGTATTTGACACGCGTTAGAACTTACAGGATTCAATTCCGATGTATAGAAGCCGAGTTATCGCCTAGTTTGCAAAACTCGCCAACACTTAGGCAAAAAGCCGAAAAAGAGTTTAAAACCCGCGTCAGCCGTCCGAACGACACGCAAACACAAACATAGCACCGCGTAGGTATTTGACACGAGTTAGAACTTACGAGACTCGATTCTGACGTACGGAAGCCGAGTTATCGCCTAGTTTGGAAAACTCGCCAACACTTAGGTAAAAAGCCAAAAAAGATTTCAAAACCCGCGCCGGCCGTTTGAATGACAGGCAAACACACACACAGCACCACGTAGGTGTTTGACACGCGTTAGAACTTATAGGACTCGATTCTGACGTACGAAAGCCGAGTTATCGCCTAGTTTGCAAAACTAGCCAACACTTAGGCAAAAAGCCGAAAAAGAGTTCAACACCCGCGTCGGCCGTCCGAACGACACGTGAACACACACATAGTACTGTGTAGGTATTTGACATGCATTAGAACTTACGAGACTCGATTCTGACGTACGAAATTCGAGTTATCGCCCAGTTTGCAAAACTCGCCAACACTTAGGCAAAAAGCCGAAAAAGAGTTCAAAACACGCGTCGGCCGTCCGAATGACACGCAAACACACACATAGCACCGCGTAGGTATTTGACATGCGTTAGAACTTACGGGACTCGATTCTGACGTACAAAATTCAAGTTATCGCCCAGTTTGCAAAACTCCCCTACACTTAGGCAAAAAATCGAAAAAGTGTTCAAAACCCGCGTCGATTGTCCGAATGACATGCAAACACACACATAGCACCGCGTAGGTATTTGACACGCATTAGAACTTACGGGACTCGATTTGACGTACGAAATTCGAGTTATCGCCTAGTTTGTAAAACTCGCCAACACTTAGGCAAAAAGCTAAAAAATAGTTCAAAACCCGCGTCGGTCTTCCGAATGACACGCAAACACATACACAGCACCGCATAAATATTTGACATGCATTAGTACTTACGGGACTCGATTCCGAAGTACGGAAGCCGAGTTATCACCCAATTTGCAAAACTCGCCAACACTTAGACAAAAAGCCGAAAAAGAGTTCTACACCAGCGTCGGCAGTCCGAACGACACGTAAACACACACATATCACCGCGTAGGTATTTGACATGCGTTAGAACTTATGGGACTCGATTCCGACGTACGAAAATCGAGTTATCGCCCAGTTTGTAAAACTCGCCAACACTTAGGCAAAAAGTTGAAAAAGAGTTCAAAACCCGCGTCGGCTGTGTGAACGACACGCAAACACACACATAGCACTGCGTAGGTATTTGACATACGTTAGAACATACGGGACTCAATTTTGATGTACGGAAGTCGAGTTTTCGTTCAGTTTGTAAAATTGGCCAATACTTAGGCAAAAAGTCGAAAAAGAGTTCAAAACCCGCGTCGGCCGTCCGAACGACACGCAAACACACAAATAGTTACCGCGTAGGTATTTGACACGCGTTAGAACTTACGGGACTCGATTCCGACATACAAAATTCGAGTTATCGCCCAGTTTGCAAAACTCGCCAACACTTAGGCAAAAAGCCGAAAAAGAGTTCAAAACACGCGTCGGCCGTCCGAATGACACGCAAACACACACATAGCACCGCGTAGGTATTTGACATGCGTTAGAACTTACGGGACTCGATTCTGACGTACAAAATTCAAGTTATCGCCCAGTTTGCAAAACTCCCCAACACTTAGGCAAAAAATCGAAAAAGTGTTCAAAACCCGCGTCGATTGTCCGAATGACATGCAAACACACACATAGCATCGCGTAGGTATTTGACACGCATTAAAACTTACGGGACTCGATTTTGACGTACGAAATTCGAGTTATCGCCTAGTTTGCAAAACTCGCCAACACTTAGGCAAAAAGCCGAAAAAGAGTTTAAAACCCGCGTCAGCCGTCCGAACGACACGCAAACACAAACATAGCACCGCGTAGGTATTTGACACGAGTTAGAACTTACGAGACTCGATTCTGACGTACGGAAGCCGAGTTATCGCCTAGTTTGGAAAACTCGCCAACACTTAGGTAAAAAGCCAAAAAAGATTTCAAAACCCGCGCCGGCCGTTCGAATGACACGCAAACACACACACAGCACCACGTAGGTGTTTGACACGCGTTAGAACTTATAGGACTCGATTCTGACGTACGAAAGCCGAGTTATCGCCTAGTTTGCAAAACTCGCCAACACTTAGGCAAAAAGCCGAAAAAGAGTTCAACACCCGCGTCGGCCGTCCGAACGACACGTGAACACACACATAGTACTGTGTAGGTATTTGACATGCATTAGAACTTACGAGACTCGATTCTGACGTACGAAATTCGAGTTATCGCCCAGTTTGCAAAACTCGCCAACACTTAGGCAAAAAGCCGAAAAAGAGTTCAAAACACGCGTCGGCCGTCCGAATGACACGCAAACACACACATAGCACCGCGTAGGTATTTGACATGCGTTAGAACTTACGGGACTCGATTCTGACGTACAAAATTCAAGTTATCGCCCAGTTTGCAAAACTCCCCAACACTTAGGCAAAAAATCGAAAAAGTGTTCAAAACCCGCGTCGATTGTCCGAATGACATGCAAACACACACATAGCACCGCGTAGGTATTTGACACGCATTAGAACTTACGGGACTCGATTTTGACGTACGAAATTCGAGTTATCGCCTAGTTTGCAAAACTCGCCAACACTTAGGCAAAAAGCTAAAAAATAGTTCAAAACCCGCGTCGGTCTTCCGAATGACACGCAAACACATACACAGCACCGCATAAATATTTGACATGCATTAGTACTTACGGGACTCGATTCTGAAGTACGGAAGCCGAGTTATCACCCAATTTGCAAAACTCGCCAACACTTAGACAAAAAGCCGAAAAAGAGTTCTACACCAGCGTCGGCAGTCCGAACGACACGTAAACACACACATATCACCGTGTAGGTATTTGACATGCGTTAGAACTTATGGGACTCGATTCCGACGTACGAAAACCGAGTTATCGCCCAGTTTGTAAAACTCGCCAACACTTAGGCAAAAAGTTAAAAAAGAGTTCAAAACCCGCGTCGGCTGTGTGAACGACACGCAAACACACACATAGCGCTGCGTAGGTATTTGACATACGTTAGAACATACGGGACTCAATTCTGATGTACGGAAGTCGAGTTCTCGTTAAGTTTGTAAAATTGGCCAATACTTAGGCAAAAAGTCGAAAAAGAGTTCAAAACCCGCGTCGGCCGTCCGAACGACACGCAAACACACAAATAGTTACCGCGTAGGTATTTGACATGCGTTAGAACTTACGGGACTCGATTCCGACATACAAAATTCGAGTTATCGCCTAGTTTGCAAAACTCGCCAACACTTAGGCAAAAAGCCGAAAAAGAGTTCAAAACCCGCGTCGGCCGTCCGAACGACACGCAAACACACACATAGCACCGCGTAGGTATTTGACACGCGTTAGAACTTACGGGACTCAATTACGACGTACGGAAGCCGAGTTATCGCCCAGTTTGCAAAACTCGCCAACACTTAGGCAAAAAGTCAAAAAAGAGTTCAATACTCGCGTCGGCCGTCCGAACGACACACAAACACACACACAGAACCGCGTAGGTATTTGACATGTGTTAGTACTTACGGGACTCGATTCCGACGTACGAAAGTCGAGTTATCGCCCAATTTGCAAAACTCGCCAACACTTAGGCAAAAAGTCAAAAAAGAGTTCAAAACCTGCGTCGGCCGTCCGAACAACACGCAAACACACAAATAGCACCGCATAGGTATTTGACACGCGTTAGAACTTACGAGACTCGATTACGACGTACAAAATTTGAGTTATCGCCTAGTTTGCAAAAGTCGCCAACACTTAGGCAAAAAGCCGAAAAAGAGTTCAAAACCCGTGTCGGCCGTCCGAACGACACGCAAACACACACATAGCACCGCGTAGGAATTTGACATGCGTTAAAACTTACGGGACTCAATTCTGTGCTACAGAAGCTGAGTTATCGCTCAGTTTGCAAAACTCGCCAACACTTATAGAAAAAGCCGAAAAAGAGTTCAAACTCGCGTCGGCCGTTCAAACGACACGCATACACACACATAGCACCGCGTAGGCGCGTTAGAACTTATGGGAATCGATTCTGACGTACGAAAGCCCAGTTATCGCCCAGTTTGCAAAACTCGCCAACACTTAGGCAAAAAGCCGAAAAAGAGTTCAAAACCCGCGTCAGCCGTCCGAACGACACGCAAACACAAACATAGCACCGCGTAGGTATTTGACACGAGTTAGAACTTACGGGACTCGATTACGACGTACGGAAGCCGAGTTATCGCCCAGTTTGCAAAACTCGCCAACACTTAGGCCAAAAGCCAAAAAAGATTTCAAAACCCGCACCGGCCGTTCGAATGACATGCAAACACACACATAGCACCACGTAGGTATTTGACATGCATTAGAACTTACAGGACTCGATTCTAACGTACGAAAGCCGAGTTATCGCCCAGTTTGCAAAACTCGCCAACACTTAGGCAAAAAGCCGAAAAAGAGTTCAAAACCCGTGTCGGCCGTCCGAATGACACGTAAACATACGCATAGCACCGCGTAGGTATTTGACATGCATTAGAACTTAAGGGACTCGATTCTGACGTACGAAATTCGAGTTATCGCCCATTTTGCATAACTCGCCAACACTTAGGTAAAAAGCCAAAAAAGAGTTCAAAACTCGCGTCGGCCGTCTGAATGACACGCAAACACACACATAGCACCGCGTAGGTATTTGACACGCGTTAGAACTTACGGGACTCGATTCTGACGTTCGAAATTCGAGTTATCACCCAGTTTGCAAAACTCGCCAACACTTAGGCAAAAAGCCGAAAAAGAGTTCAAAACCCGCGTCGGCCGTCCGAACGACACGCAAACACAGACATAGCACCACGTAGGTATTTGACACGCGTTAGAACTTACGGGACTCGATTTCGATGTATAGAAGCCGAGTTATCGCCCAGTTTGCAAAACTCCACAACACTTAGGCAAAAAGTCGAAAAAGAGTTTAAAACCCGCGTCAGCCGTCCGAACGACACGCAAACACAAACACAGCACCGCGTAGGTATTTGACACGAGTTAGAACTTACGGGACTCGATTCCGACGTACGGAAGCCGAGTTATCGCCCAGTTTGCAAAACTCGCCAACACTTAGGTAAAAAGCTAAAAAAGATTTCAAAACCCGCGCCGGCCGTTCGAATGACACGCAAACACACACATAGCACCACGTAGGTGTTTGACACGCGTTAGAACTTATAGGACTCGATTCTAACGTACGAAAGCCGAGTTATCGCCTAGTTTGCAAAACTCGCCAACACTTAGGTAAAAAGCCGAAAAAGAGTTTAACACCCGCGTCGGCCGTCCGAACGACACGTGAACACACACATAGCACCGCGTAGGTATTTGACACGCATTAGAACTTACGGGACTCGATTCTGACGTACGAAATTCAACTTATCGCCCAATTTGCAAAACTCACCAACACTTAGGCAAAAAACTGAAAAATAGTTCAAAACCCGCGTCGATTGTCCGAATGACATGCAAACACACACATAGCACCATGTAGGTATTTGACACGTATTAGAACTTACGGGACTCGATTTTGACGTACAAAATTCGAGTTATCGCCTAGTTTGCAAAACTCGCCAACACTTTGGCAAAAAGCCAAAAAAGAGTGTAAAAACCCGCGTCGGTCTTCCGAACGACACGCAAACACATACACAGCACCGCATAAATATTTGACATGCATTAGTACTTACGGGACTCGATTCTGAAGTACGAAAGCCGAGCTATCACCCAATTTGCAAAACTCGCCAACACTTAGACAAAAAGCCGAAAAAGAGTTCTACACCAGCGTTGGCAGTCCGAACGACACGCAAACACACACATAGCACTGCGTAGGTATTTGACATGCATTAGAACTTATGGGACTCGATTCTGACGTACGAAAACCAAGTTATCGCCCAATTTGTAAAACTCGCCAACACTTAGGCAAAAAGTTGAAAAAGAGTTCAAAACCCGCGTCGACTCTTTGAACGACACGCAAACACACACATAGAACTGCGTAGGTATTTGACATATGTTAGAACATACGTGACTCAATTCTGACATACGGAAGTCGAGTTTTCGTTCAGTTTGCAAAACTGGCCAACACTTAGGCAAAAAGTCGAAAAAGAGTTCAAAACCCGAGTCGGCCGTCCGAACGACACGCAAACACACAAATAGTACCGCATAGGTATTTGACACGCGTTAGAACTTACGGGACTCGATTCTGACATACAAAATTCGAGTTATCGCCTAGTTTGCAAAACTCGCCAACACTTAGGCAAAAAGCCGAAAAAGAGTTCAAAACCCGCGTCGGCCGTCCGAACGACACGCAAACACACACATAGCACTGCGTAGGTATTTGACACGCATTAGAACTTACGGGACTCAATTATGACGTACGGAAGCCGAGTTATCGCCCAGTTTGTAAAACTCGCCAACACTTAGGCAAAATGTCAAAAAAGAGATCAATACCCGTGTCGGCCGTTTGAACGACACGCAAACACACACATAGCACTGCGTAGATATTTGACATACGTTAGAACCTATGGGACTCAATTCTGATGTACGAAAGTCGAGTTATCGTTCAGCTTGCAAAATTAGCCAACACTTAGGCAAAAAGTCGAAAAAGAGTTCAAAACCCGCGTCGGCCGTCCGAACGACACGCAAACACACAAATAGCACCGCGTAGGTATTTGACACGCGTTAGAACTTATGAGACTCGATTCCGACGTACAAAATTTGAGTTATCGCCTAGTTTGCAAAAGTCGCCAACACTTAGGCAAAAAGCCGAAAAACAGTTCAAAACTCGTGTCGGCCGTCCGAACGACACGCAAACACACACATAGCACCGCGTAGGAATTTGACATGCGTTAAAACTTACGGGACTCAATTCTGTGCTACAGAAGCTGAGTTATCGCCCAGTTTGCAAAACTCGCCAACACTTATAGAAAAAGTCGAAAAAGAGTTCAAAACCCGCGTCGGCCGTTCAAACGACACGCATACGCACACATAGCACCGCGTAGGTATTTGACACGCGTTAGAACTTATGGGACTCGATTCTGACGTACGAAAGCCGAGTTATCGCCCAGTTTGCAAAACTCGCCAACACTTAGGTAAAAAGCCACAAAAGAGTTCAAAACCCGCGTCGGCCGTCTGAATGACACGCAAACACATACATAGCACCGCGTAGGTATTTGACATGCGTTAGAACTTACGGGATTCAATTTTGACATACAAAAGCCGAGGTATCGCCTAGTTTGCAAAACTCACCAACAATTTTACAATAAGCCAAAATAGAGTTCAAAACCCGCGTCGGCCGTTCGAACGACACACATACACACACAAAGCTCCGCGTAGGTATTTGACACGCGTTAGAACTTACGGGACTCGATTCCGTCGTACGAAAGCCGAGTTATCACCCAGTTTGCAAAACTCGCCAACACTTAGGAAAAAAGCCGCAAAAGAGTTCAAAACCAGCGTCGGCCGTCCCAACGACACGTAAACACACACATAGCACCGCGTAGGTATTTGACACGCGTTAAAACTTATGGCACTCGATTCTGACGTACGAAATTTGAGTTATCGCCTAGTTTGCAAAACTCGCCAACACTTATGCAAAAAGCTAAAATAGAGTTCAAAACCCGCGTCGGTCGTCCGAACGACACGCAAACACACACACAGCACCGCCTAAATATTTGACATTCATTAGTACTTACGGGACTCTATCCTGATGTACAGAAGCCGAGTTATCACCCAATTTGCAAAACTCGCCAACACTAGGACAAAAAGCCGAAAAAGAGTTCTAAACCAGCGTTGGCAGTCCGAACGACACGCAAACACACACATAGCACCGCGTAGGTATTTGACACGCGTTAGAACTTATGGGACTCAATTCTGACATACGAAAACCGAGTTATCGCCCAGTTTGTAAAACTCGCCAACATATAGGCAAAAAGTCGAAAAAGAGTTCAAAACCCGCGTCGGCTGTTTGAACGACACGCAAACGCACACATAGCACTGCGTAGGTATTTGACATATGTTAGAACATACGGGACTCAATTCTGGCATACGTAAGTCGAGTTATCGTTCAGTTTGCAAAACTAGCCAACACTTAGGCAAAAAGTTGAAAAAGAGTTCAAAACCCGCGTCGGCCGTCCGAACCACACGCAAAGACACAAAATAGAACCGCGTAGGTATTTGACACGCGTTAGAACTTACGGGACTCAATTTCGATGTACAAAATTCGAGTTATCGCCTAGTTTGCAAAACTCGCCAACACTTTGGCAAAAAGTTGAAAAAGAGTTCAAAACCCGCGTCGACTCTTTGAACGACACGCAAACACACACATAGAACTGCGTAGGTATTTGACATATGTTAGAACATACGTGACTCAATTCTGACATACGGAAGTCGAGTTTTCGTTCAGTTTGCAAAACTGGCCAACACTTAGGCAAAAAGTCGAAAAAGAGTTCAAAACCCGAGTCGGCCGTCCGAACGACACGCAAACACACAAATAGTACCGCATAGGTATTTGACACGCGTTAGAACTTACGGGACTCGATTCTGACATACAAAATTCGAGTTATCGCCTAGTTTGCAAAACTCGCCAACACTTAGGCAAAAAGCCGAAAAAGAGTTCAAAACCCGCGTCGGCCGTCCGAACGACACGCAAACACACACATAGCACTGCGTAGGTATTTGACACGCGTTAGAACTTACGGGACTCAATTACGACGTACGGAAGCCGAGTTATCGCCCAGTTTGTAAAACTCGCCAACACTTAGGCAAAAAGTCAAAAAAGAGTTCAATACCCGTGTCGGCCGTTTGAACGACACGCAAACACACACATAGCACTGCGTAGATATTTGACATACGTTAGAACCTATGGGACTCAATTCTAATGTACGAAAGTCGAGTTATCGTTCAGCTTGCAAAATTAGCCAACACTTAGGCAAAAAGTCAAAAAAGAGTTCAAAACCCGCGTCGGCCGTCCGAACGACACGCAAACACACAAATAGCACCGCGTAGGTATTTGACACGCGTTAGAACTTACGAGACTCGATTCCGACGTACAAAATTTGAGTTATCGCCTAGTTTGCAAAAGTCGCCAACACTTAGACAAAAAGCCGAAAAAGAGTTCAAAACTCCTGTCGGCCGTCCGAACGACACGCAAACACACACATAGCACCGCGTAGGAATTTGACATGCGTTAAAACTTACGGGACTCAATTCTGTGCTACAGAAGCTGAGTTATCGCCCAGTTTGCAAAACTCGCCAACACTTATAGAAAAAGTCGAAAAAGAGTTCAAAACCCGCGTCGGCCGTTCAAACGACACGCATACGCACACATAGCACCGCGTAGGTATTTGACACGCGTTAGAACTTATGGGACTCGATTCTGACGTACGAAAGCCGAGTTATCGCCCAGTTTGCAAAACTCGCCAACACTTACGTAAAAACCCACAAAAGAGTTCAAAACCCGCGTCGGCCGTCTGAATGACACGCAAACACACACATAGCACCGCGTAGGTATTTGACATGCGTTAGAACTTACGGGACTCAATTCTGACATACAAAAGCCGAGGTATCGCCTAGTTTGCAAAACTCACCAACAATTTTACAATAAGCCAAAATAGAGTTCAAAACCCGCGTCGGCCGTTCGAACGACACACATACACACACAAAGCTCCGCGTAGGTATTTGACACGCGTTAGAACTTACGGGACTCGATTCCGACGTACGAAAGCCGAGTTATCACCCAGTTTGCAAAACTCGCCAACACTTAGGAAAAAAGCCGCAAAAGAGTTCAAAACCAGCGTCGGCCGTCCCAACGACACGTAAACACACACATAGCACCGCGTAGGTATTTGACACGCATTAAAACTTATGGCACTCGATTCTGACGTACGAAATTCAAGTTATCGCCTAGTTTGCAAAACTCGCCAACACTTATGCAAAAAGCTAAAATAGAGTTCAAAACCCGCGTCGGTCGTCCGAACGACACGCAAACACACACACAGCACCGCGTAAATATTTGACATTCATTAGTACTTACGGGACTCTATCCTGATGTACAGAAGCCGAGTTATCACCCAATTTGCAAAACTCGCCAACACTAGGACAAAAAGCCGAAAAAGAGTTCTAAACCAGCGTTGGCAGTCCGAACGACACGCAAACACACACATAGCACCGCGTAGGTATTTGACACGCGTTAGAACTTATGGGACTCAATTCTGACATACGAAAACCGAGTTATCGCCCAGTTTGTAAAACTCGCCAACACATAGGTAAAAAGTCAAAAAAGAGTTCAAAACCCGCGTCGGCTGTTTGAACGACACGCAAACGCACACATAGCACTGCGTAGGTATTTGACATATGTTAGAACAT
The DNA here is from genome assembly GCA_016801055.1 of Panax notoginseng. Classification (NCBI taxonomy): domain Eukaryota; kingdom Viridiplantae; phylum Streptophyta; class Magnoliopsida; order Apiales; family Araliaceae; genus Panax; species Panax notoginseng. The sequence goes on from CM029014.1 coordinate 112,075,974, forward strand.
ACGGGACTCAATTCTGGCATACGTAAGTCGAGTTATCGTTCAATTTGCAAAACTAGCCAACACTTAGGCAAAAAGTTGAAAAAGAGTTCAAAACCCGCGTCGGCCGTCCGAACCACACGCAAAGACACAAAATAGAACCGCGTAGGTATTTGACACGCGTTAGAACTTACGGGACTCGATTCCGATGTACAAAATTCGAGTTATCGCCTAGTTTGCAAAACTCGCCAACACTTAGGCAAAAAGTTGAAAAAGAGTTCAAAACCCGCGTCGACTCTTTGAACGACACGCAAACACACACATAGAATTGCGTAGGTATTTGACATATGTTAGAACATACGTGACTCAATTCTGACATACGGAAGTCGAGTTTTCGTTCAGTTTGCAAAACTAGCCAACACTTAGGCAAAAAGTTGAAAAAGAGTTCAAAACCCGAGTCGGCCGTCCGAACGACACGCAAACACACAAATAGTACCGCATAGGTATTTGACACGCGTTAGAACTTACGGGACTCGATTCTGACATACAAAATTCGAGTTATCGCCTAGTTTGCAAAACTCGCCAACACTTAGGCAAAAAGCCGAAAAAGAGTTCAAAACCCGCGTCGGCCGTCCGAACGACACGCAAACACACACATAGCACTGCGTAGGTATTTGACACGCGTTAGAACTTACGGGACTCAATTACGACGTACGGAAGCCGAGTTATCGCCCAGTTTGTAAAACTCGCCAACACTTAGGCAAAAAGTCAAAAAAGAGTTCAAAACCCGCGTCGGCCGTCCGAACGACACGCAAACACACAAATAGAACCGCGTAGGTATTTGACACGCGTTAGAACTTACGGGACTCGATTCTGATGTACGAAATTCGAGTTATCGCCTAGTTTGCAAAACTCGCCAACACTTAGGCAAAAAGTTGAAAAAGAGTTCAAAACCCGCGTCGACTCTTTGAACGACACGCAAACACACACATAGCACTGCGTAGGTATTTGACATATGTTAGAACATACGTGACTCAATTCTGACATACGGAAGTCGAGTTTTCGTTCAGTTTGCAAAACTGGCCAACACTTAGGCAAAAAGTCGAAAAAGAGTTCAAAACCCGTGTCGGCCGTCCGAACGACACGCAAACACACAATAGTACCGCATAGGAATTTGACACGCGTTAGAACTTACGGGACTCGATTCTGACATACAAAATTCGAGTTATCGCCTAGTTTGCAAAACTCGCCAACACTTAGGCAAAAAGTCGAAAAAGAGTTCAAAACCCGCGTCGGCCGTCCGAACGACACGCAAACACACACATAGCACTGCGTAGGTATTTGACACGCGTTAGAACTTACGGGACTCAATTCGACGTACGGAAGCCGAGTTATCGCCCAGTTTGTAAAACTCGCCAACACTTAGGCAAAAAGTCAAAAAAGAGTTCAATACCCGTGTCGGCCGTTTGAACGACACGCAAACACACACATAGCACTGCGTAGGAATTTGACATGCGTTAAAACTTACGGGACTCAATTCTGTGCTACAGAAGCTGAGTTATCGCCCAGTTTGCAAAACTCGCCAACAATTATAGAAAAAGTCGAAAAAGAGTTCAAAACCCGCGTCGGCCGTTCAAACGACACGCATACGCACACATAGCACCGCGTAGGTATTTGACACGCGTTAGAACTTATGGGACTCGATTCTGACGTACGAAAGCCGAGTTATCGCCCGGTTTGCAAAACTCGCAAACACTTAGGTAAAAAGCCACAAAAGAGTTCAAAACCCGCGTCGGCCGTCTGAATGACACGCAAACACACACATAGCACCGCGTAGGTATTTGACATGCGTTAGAACTTACGGGACTCAATTCTGACATACAAAAGCCGAGGTATCGCCTAGTTTGCAAAACTCACCAACACTTTTACAATAAGCCAAAATAGAGTTCAAAACCCGCGTCGGCCGTTCGAACGACACACATACACACACATAGCTCCGCGTAGGTATTTGACACGTTAGAACTTACGGGACTCGATTCCGACGTACGAAAGCCGAGTTATCACCCAATTTGCAAAACTCGCCAACACTTAAGAAAAAAGCCGCAAAAGAGTTCAAAACCAGCATCGGCCGTCCCAACGACACGTAAACACACACATAGCACCGCGTAGGTATTTGACACACGTTAAAACTTATGGCACTCGATTCTGACGTACGAAATTCGAGTTATCGCCTAGTTTGCAAAACTCGCCAACACTTATGCAAAAAGTCTAAAATAGAGTTCAAAACCCGCGTCGGTGTCCGAACGACACGCAAACACACACACAGCACCGCGTAATATTTGACATTCATTAGTACTTACGGGACTCTATTCTGATGTACAGAAGCCGAGTTATCACCCAATTTGCAAAACTCGCCAACACCAGGACAAAAAGCCGAAAAAGAGTTCTAAACCAGCGTTGGCAGTCCGAACGACACGCAAACACACACATAGCACCGCGTAGGTATTTGACACGCGTTAGAACTTATGGGACTCAATTCTGACATACGAAAACCGAGTTATCGCCCAGTTTGTAAAACTCGCCAACACATAGGCAAAAAGTCGAAAAAGAGTTCAAAACCCGTGTCGGCTGTTTGAACGACACGCAAACGCACACATAGCACTGCGTAGGTATTTGACATATGTTAGAACATACGGGACTCAATTCTGGCATACGTAAGTCGAGTTATTGTTCAGTTTGCAAAACTAGCCAACACTTAGGCAAAAAGTCGAAAAAGAGTTCAAAACCCGCGTCGGCCGTCCGAACCACACGCAAAACACAAAATAGAACCGCGTAGGTATTTGACACGCGTTAGAACTTACGGGACTCGATTCCGATGTACAAAATTCGAGTTATCGCCTAGTTTGCAAAACTCGCCAACACTTAGGCAAAAAGCCGAAAAAGAGTTAAAAATCCGCGTCGGCCGTCCGAACGACACGCAAACACACACACAGCACCGCGTATATATCTGTCACGCATTAGAACTTACGAGACTCTATTCCTACGTACGAAAGCCGTGTTATCGCCCAGTTTGTAAAACTCGCCAACACTTAGGCAAAAAGTCGAAAAAGAGTTCAATACCCGCGTCGGCTGTTTGAACGACACACAAACACACACATAGCACTGCGTAGGTATTTGACATACGTTTGATTTTACGGGACTCGATTCTGACATACGAAAGTCGAGTTATCGTTCAGTTTGCAAAACTAGCCAACACTTAGGCAAAAAGTCGAAAAAGAGTTCAAAACCCGCGTCGTCCGTCCGAACGACACGTAAACACACAAATAGCACCGCGTAGGTATTTGACACGCGTTAGAACTTACGAGACTCGATTCCGACGTACAAAATTCGAGTTATCGCCTAGTTTGCAAAACTCGCCAACACTCAGGCAAAAAGCCGAAAAAGAGTTCAAAACTCGCGTCGGCCGTCCGAACGACACGCAAACACACACATAGCACCATGTAGGAATTTTACATGCATTAGAACTTACGGGACTCAATTCTGTCGTACGGAAGCTGAGTTATCGCCTAGTTTGCAAAACTCGCCAACACTTTTAGAAAAAGTGAAAAAGAGTTCAAAACCCGCGTCAGCCGTTCAAACGACACGCATACACACACATAGCACCGCGTATATATCTAACACGTGTTAGAACTTACGAGACTCTATTCTGACGTATGAAAGCCGTGTTATCGCCCAGTTTGTAAAACTCGCCAACACTTAGGCAAAAAGTCAAAAAAGAGTTCAATACCCGCGTCGGCTGTTTGAACGACACACAAACACACACATAGCACTGCGTAGGTATTTGACATACGTTAGATTTTACGGGACTCGATTCTGACGTACAGAAGTCGAGTTATCGTTCAGTTTGCAAAACTAGCCAACACTTAGGCAAAAAGTCGAAAAAGAGTTCAAAACCCGCGTCGGCCGTCCGAACGACATGTAAATACACAAATAGCACCGCGTAGGTATTTGACAAGCGTTAGAACTTACGAGACTCGATTCCGACGTACAAAATTTGAGTTATCGCCTAGTTTGCAAAACTCGCCAACACTCAGGCAAAAACCCGAAAAAGAGTTCAAAACCCGCGTCGGCCGTCCGAACGACACACAAACACACACATAGCACCGCGTAGGAATTTGACATGCATTAGAACTTACGGGACTCAATTCTGTCGTACGGAAGCTGAGTTATCGCCTAGTTTGCAAAACTCGCCAACACTTTTAGAAAAAGCCGAAAAAGAGTTCAAAACCCGCGTCAGCCGTTCAAACGACACGCATACACACACATAGCACCGCTTATGTATTTGACACGCGTTAGAACTTACGGGACTCGATTCTGATGTGCGAAAGCCAAGTTATCGCCCAATTTGCAAAACTTGCCAACACTTAGGCAAAAAGCCGCAAAAGAGTTCAAAACCCACGTCGACCGTCCGAACGACACACAAACACACACATAGCACCGCGTAGATATTTGACATGCATTAGAACTTACGGGACTCGATTCCGACGTACGGAAGCCGAGTTATCGCCCAGTTTGCAAAACTCGCCAACACTTATACAATAAGCGAAAAAGAATTCAAAACCCGCGTCGGCCGTTCAAACTACACGCATACACACACATCGCACCGCGTAGGTATTTGACACGCGTTAGAACTTACGGGACATGATTTCGACGTACGGAAGCCGAGTTGTCGCCCGGTTTGCAAAACTCGCCAACACTTAGGAAAAAAGCCGCAAAAGAGTTCAAAACCCGCGTCGGCCGTCCGAACGACACGCAAACACACACATAGCACCGCGTAGGTATTTGACACGCGTTATTACTTACGGGACTCGATTCTGACGAAATTCGAGTTATCGCCTAGTTTGCAAAACTCGCCAACACTTAGGTAAAAAGCCAAAATAGAGTTCAAAACCCGCGTCGGTCGTCCAAACGACACGTAAACACACACACAGTACCGCGTAAATATTTGACATGCATTAGTACTTACGGGGCTCGATTCCGACGTACGAAAGCCGAGTTATCACCCAATTTGCAAAACTCGCCAGCACTTAGACAAATAGCCGCAAAAGAGTTCTAAACCAGTGTCGGCATTCCGAACGACAGGCAAAACACAACATAGCACCGCGTAGGTATTTGACACGCGTTAGAACTTACGGGACTCGATTCCGACGTACAAAAACCTAGTTATCGCCCAGTTTGTAAAACTCGCCAACACTTAGGCAAAAAGTCGAAAAAGAGTTCAAAACCCGCGTCGGCTGTTTGAACGACATGCAAACACACACATAGCACTGCATAGGTATTTGACATATGTTATAACATACGGGACTCAATTCTGACGTACGGAAATCGAGTTATAGTTCAGTTTGCAAAACTAGCCAACACTTAGGCAAAAAGTCGAAAAAGAGTTCAAAAACCCGCGTCGGCAGTCCGAACGACACGCAAACACACAAATAGCACCGTGTAGGTATTTGACACGCGTTAGAATTTACGGGACTCGATTTCGACGTACAAAATTCGAGTTATCGCCTAGTTTGTAAAACTGGCCAACACTTAGGTAAAAAACCGAAAAAGAGTTCAAAACCCGTGTCGGCCGTCCGAACGACACGCAAACACACACATATCACCGCGTAAGTATTTGACATGCGTTAGAACTTACGGGACTCAATTCTGACATACGGAAGCCGAGTTATCGCCCAGTTTGTAAAACTCGCCAACACTTAGGCAAAAACCCGAAAAAGAGTTCAAAACTCGCGTCGGCCGTTCGAACGAAACGCAAACACACACATAGCATCGTGTAGGTATTTGACATGCGTTAGAACTTATGGGACTCGATTCCGACGTACGGAAGCTGAGTTATCGCCCAGTTTGCAAAACTCGCTAACACTTAGGCAAAAACCTGAAAAAGAGTTCAAAACCCGCGTCGGCCGTCCGAACGACACGTAAACACACACATAGCACGCATAGGTATTTGACACGCGTTAGAACTTACGGGACTAGATTTTGACGTACGAAATTCGAGTTATCGCCCAGTTTGCAAAACTCGCCAACACTTAGGCAACAGGCCAAAAAAGAGGTCAAAACCCGCGTCGGCAGTCCGAACGACAGGCAAACACACACATTGAACCGCGTAGGTATTTGACACGCGTTAGAACTTACAAAACTAAATTCTGACGTGCGAAATTCGAGTTATCGCCCAGTTTGAAAAACTCGCCAACACTTAGGCAAAAAAGCCGAAAAAGAGTTCAAAACCCGCGTCGGCCGTCCGAACGATACACAAATACACATATAAAACCGTGTAGGTATTTGACACGTGTTAGAATTTACGGTACTCAATTCCGACGTATGGAAGCCGAGTTATCGCCCAGTTCTCAAAACTCACCAACACTTAGGCAAAAAGCCGAAAAAGAGTTCAAAACCCGTGTCGGCCGTCCGAACGACACACAAACACACACATAGAACGTGTAGGTATTTGACACGTGTTAGAATTTACGGTACTCAATTCGACGTACGGAAGCCGAGTTATCGCCTAGTTCGTAAAACTCACCAACACTTAGACAAAAAGCCAAAAAGAGTTCAAAACCCGCGTCGGCCGTCCAAACGACACGCAAATACGCACATAGTACCGCGTAGGTATTTGACACGTGTTAGAATTTACAGGACTCAATTCTAACGTACGGAAGCCGAGTTATCGCCCAGTTTGTAAAACTCGCCAACACTTAGGCAAAAAGCCAAAAAAGAGTTCAAAACTCGCATCGATAGTCCAAACGACACGAAAACACACACATAGTACTGTGTAGGTATTTAACACGTGTTAAAATTTACGGGATTCAATTCCAACGTACGGAAGCCGAGTTATCGCCCAGTTCGCAAAACTCACCAATACTTAGGCAAAAAGCGAAAAAGAGTTCAAAACCCGCATCGACCGTCCAAACGACACGCAAACACGGACATAGTACCGCGTAGGTATTTGACACGTGTTAGAATTTACAGGACTCAATTCTGACGTACAGAAGCCGAGTTATCGCCCAGTTTGTAAAACTCGCCAACACTTAGGCAAAAAGCCGAAAAAGAGTTTAAAACCCGCGTCGATCGTCCAAACGACACGCAAACACACACATAGCACTGCGTAGGTATTTGACACGTGTTAGAATTTACGGGACTCAATTCCAACGTACGGAAGCCGAGTTATCGCCCAGTTCGCAAAACTCACCAACACTTAGGCAAAAAGCCGAAAAAGAGTTCAAAACTCGCGTCGGCCGTTCCAAACGACACGCAAACACGCACATAGTACCGCGTCGGTATTTGACACGTGTTAGAATTTACGATACTCAATTCTGACGTACGAAAGCCGAGTTATCGCCCAGTTTGCAAAACTCGCCAACACTTAGGCAAAAACCCGAAAAAGAGTTCAAAACTCGCGTCGGCCGTTCGAACGAAACGCAAACACACACATAGCACCGTGTAGGTATTTGACATGCGTTAGAACTTATGGGACTCGATTCCGACGTACGAAAGCTGAGTTATCGCCCAGTTTACAAAACTCGCTAACACTTAGGCAAAAACCTGAAAAAGAGTTCAAAACCCGCGTCGGCCGTCCGAACGACACGTAAACACACACATAGCACCGCATAGGTATTTGACACGCGTTAGAACTTACGGGACTAGATTTTGACGTACGAAATTCGAGTTATCGCCCAGTTTGCAAAACTCGCCAACACTTAGGCAACATGCCAAAAAAGAGGTCAAAACCCGCGCCGGCAGTCCGAACGACAGGCAAACACACACATTGAACCGCGTAGGTATTTGACACGCGTTAGAACTTACAAAACTAAATTCCGACGTACGGAAGCCGAGTTATAGCCCAGTTTGCAAAACTCACCAACACTTAGGCAAAAACTCGAAAAGAGTTTAAAACCCGCGTCGGCCGTCCGAACGACACACAAACAAACACATAATACTGCGTAGGTATTTGACACGCGTTAGAACTTACGGGACTTGATTTTGACGTACGGGAGCCGAGTTATCACCCAGTTTGCAAAACTCGCTAACACTTAGGCAAAAAGCCGAAAAGTGTTCAAAACCCGTGTCGGCCGTCCGAACGACACGCAAACACACACATAGCACCGCGTAGGAATTTGACACTCGATAGAACTTACGGGACTCGATTCTAACGTACGGAAGCCGAGTTATTGTCCAGTTTGTAAAACTCGCCAACACTTACGCAAAAAGCCAAAAAAGAGTTTAAAACTCGCGTCGGCCGTCCGAACGACACGCAAACACACACATTGCACCGCATAGGTATTTGACACGCGTTAGAACTTACGGGACTCGATTCTGACGTACGAAAGCTGAGTTATCGCCCAGTTTGTAAAACTCAACATGAAGAAGAACACAAACAAAACTAACTTAAATGTGCTCTATATTCGAATTCTTTATTAATATTTTAATATTGTATGGCCTTGTTGAAGAGACTTCGGCGGGTGGAGGCTGCGGCACAGGCGATGCCTGCGATGGAGATGGTGATGATCGCCGGACAGCTGATGAGACTATTGGGGTGGGACCGACAGTCAGACCGGCGGTGGGATCGTAGGTGGGACCGACGATGGGACCAGCGGCGATGGTGATACCGAGATTCCTGATCTTGGGTTGTAGTACACATTATGTTTATATTTTGACTTTCATATGTGTATATTTAAATAGCTTTTGAGTTGTACAGATTAGAGTTTAGAATCTAGTTAGGTTGATGGTATATGTATCTAACTATATTTTGATTGTTTATGATTATATTGATGGTTGATATAGCAAAAGTTATTATTGTTATTGATATTGTAGCAACCCGATATTTTCTATATAAATAAAATAAGAAATTTTTGTGAATAAATTTTTTTTTATATTAAGGATGAGGATTTGTACAAGATTATGTGTATATGTATTTATGTGGTAAGTAAAAATATATTTATTACATAATTATTTACAAATGAATTTATTTTAAATTATTGATTATTAAAAAGTATATAATTATAATAATTAATTTATGGTAGAAATATTTTAATAATTATTTTCCATGAAAATATATAATCATATATTATTTAAATAATATATGGAGTGATTTTTAGAATAAATATAATAATTATTTTATTATATGAATTTTAGTACAAATTATTAAGTTAATTATTTTACCTTAATTATTAAGGTTAAATAGGAAGAATAAATCAGATATGGTATCCAAACCCTAATTTTGGATTATTGCCAAGGTATGAGAATAATAATATAATATTAATTATATTTTGATTTTTCAGTACTATGAATATGTACTGTATGTATGTATTGTTAATGATTGGTCAATTATGGTATTTAATTTCAAAACCCTAATTTTACTTAGGGAAACTCTAAATTGAGAATCAATTGTGAGCTTAAGACTGTTATATATCTATGTTATATGTTTTATGTTGTGTATTAAGTGATTAATTAGGTTAAACCCTAATTATAATCTAGAAACCCTAATTGTAAATTAGAAACCCTAATTTCCAATTTGAAAGCCTAATTGCTAAAATCATAACTCTAATTATTATTTTAGTAAATAATTATGTTAATTTGGAAACCTAATTTATAATTTGGGAAAACCTAATAATATCAAGAAAACCCTAAATATATTTTTAAAACCCTAATTTTCTATTTAAAAACCCTAATTATAATTATTTAGTTATAATTTAATTTTTATTGAACTCTATATATAATTGTTCAAACCCTAGAAATTATTTAGGAAACCTTGATGTTTAAAATCTAGTGATTAGAATCTAGATTCAAGTGTCATGGACAAGAATACCCTTAAATTATTTTATTAGTTTACTAAAATACCCCTCGTTGGATATTTTCTTGAGATAACTTGCAAATCTTTCCATATTTTGAGTTGTTGAACAACCTTACCAACTCCACATGCTCTAAATGACAGCAACTAGTCTCTTTCATCAGCCATTCATGCATCTAACAATTGTATAAATAGATTGGAGAGAGAGAAAATGTATTTGTTAACTTACATTTTTCACCACACTCAAACATTTTCTCTCAAGCCCCAAACCCACGAATTTATCTAGCATATCAGTTCCCAAGACCAGCCCACGATCAACCATAACAAACAGAAGCCAGAGAATCAGAAATTTTTCTCAAGAAGGTATAAACGAACCCTAGAATTTCTGTCCAACGATTCTGTGTTAGATGTTATGTTTGATTGTTAAAAATATGTTGTATAAGGTGTCTAAGGATGATCTGGGTTGCTAGATGTTAGATCCATAACATCTAGAGGCTCGGATTTGAAGATTTACAAAATCTGGAAAAATAAAATTTTGTCTTCTGACAGTGAATGTCAGTCCTTATATCTCTGTGATCTGTATAGATTTTAGTGTCTTGAAAGCTTTTAGTTGTAGTCGTGTATGTGTTCTTTAGTCTGAAAGTTGAATCAAGGTCATCGCTTCAACAGATTGCAAGTTATACGTGGTCAAAGGTCGTTGACCGACCATGACCAGACCAATTCTGGGTAACCCAGAAACTAGTTTGCAGTGTCTGACAACATTTTGTCAAGCTCATATCTGTAATGTTATAGATGTTCTGATGTTGATATTTAGTACTCTTGTAGCCTGTTAGTTGTACTATAGATCCATGCTTTTAAATCCCTTAAACATCAAATGGATTTAACATAGTGGCCGGTCAAAGTAGGTACTTTGTTCACGGATTCGGTTTTCTGGGTAACCCAGAAAACCTATGAACACAATTTCTGACGAGGTTTGACCGGTCTGGATCTGATGGTTTTGTTATGATTTTGTTGATATTATGTGATAGATCTACTCTCCTACATGTTAGCTACACACTACCGGTTTTAAATCACAAAAATATTACAAGATTAACAAGTTGTGGGAGCCCAAAACGAGCCAGTCAAACTGTTCTTCATTTCTGGGTAACCCAGAAAATGAAGAACAGCTCTGACAGCTTGTTCAAGGCTATAGATCTCGTTGGTTATGCATGTTTTGATGATGTTGTTTGTGGGATCGAGTAGTCTTGTATTTGTACTACATTCTCTGATCAATAAAATACCCAGAAACACAACATACACTAGATTATGATTGGTCAAAGTAAGCAACTCGGAAACTAACTATGCATTTCTGGGTTTGGCCAAGAACATGAAGAACACCTATAACGACGGTTCTGTCGCTATAGGTTGTCTTTAGCGACAGATAAATTCTATTTTCGGAAATGAATAAAAAATAGAAAAAAATTAGTTTTAAATTATTAAAAATACAAAATAAATTATAAAAAATTATTTTAAATTCCTAAAATTAGTTTTTAATTATTTTAAATATATTTCATAAATATTTAATATTTTTGAAATATTAAAAGTATTTAATTTATTTAATTATAATATTAAATAAATTATTTAAAAATGATTTTAATATTAGAAAAATCATTAAAAAATTATATTATGATATAAGAAAATATTTTAAGTTTTTTAATGACTTTTAATATTTTATGATAAATTTCATTAATAATTAATATTAATGGTAATTAATTTATTTACTAAATGAATTAAGTAAATTAATTAAAAATGATTTTATTATATTAAAAATCATTTTAAATGAAAATAAAGTGTTTAAAAATATTTTAAGTTATAAAATATAACTTTTAATATTTAAAGGATAATTTCATTAATAAATAAATATTAATGATTATTAAGTTATTAGTTATGATATTAAATTTATTTAATAATTATATTAAATAAATAGTTTATAAATGGTTTTATTACTTTAAAAATCATTTAAAAGGGATATAAATGAATTAAAAATATTTTAAGTTATACTTAATGACTTTTAATATTTTGATAAATGAAACATTAATACTTTAATATTAATGATAATTATTTAAAAATGATTTTAAATATTTTAAAAATCATTTAAGGGTAATATTAATACTTTAAAAGTATTTTGAGTTATTATACATAACTTTAATATTTTGGAAATGATTTCATTAATAGTTTAATACTAATTAAATATTTATTATAATAGCATTGATTGGTATTTAAATCATTTAAATATGATTCCGGTGTTTAAAAATTTATGATAAATTATAATAAATGTTTTAAAATTTTATTGAGCCATTTAAAAATAATATGACTGATACGTACTGATGTTAAGTTGTAGTATAGAGTCTTAGACTCGATAATTACCCGATAAAATTGTCGGTAGACCAACATGTTTCAGAAATTGATCTGGACTTAGATACTTTAATTGTATAAGTGATTTTTTTTGTGATTCAATGGTTATTGAACATGTGTGCTAATGTGATTAGGTTATGTACTGACTGCAATAAGCAGTGTTATATGTTATAGTATGTTGTTCTAATCGAACGAACGATCTTATTAATGTTAGGTCGTGAGATAAGCGATAGATCTTAATTGCAAACTGTAAGCAGCGCTTCAGGCAAGTATCTAACCTTTGCATTTTTTTTATGCAATGGATGTGAGTAAGAATGTTTCTAAACTATATTATTATTGTACAGATTATGAACTTTATATTATATAATCTCATTGAATATCAACATGTTAGTATATGATAATTCGAACATATATATTCTGTTCGTTAATTTCTAGAAGTGGTTAAACAAGTGTCCCCACTTGGATAATCATTGTATTTAATCACATGTTGATATACCTTTGTCAATTACCCGTATACATATATGCTAAATTATAGATTATTGTTGAACAAGATAAAACCTTTGATTTAGAACCCAGACAGGTATGAACATCCCTACACGGGAAAATTTTTATGCGCTCCGGCGGACAAAGGGTGAACGATAATATCGTTCTAGCAATGTAGTATTGATCAATGCAGGGCATAACGGGCTGATCACCCCCCGTGCCCGTAAGTTATGTCTGTTTACAGATGAATTTCTGTTTAACCTTTTTGAAAATGAAAACAATGTTCATGGCATGTCACCATAACCCCAGTTATAGTCATTATGTAGTTTCAAAAATTTGAAAGAGAGTTGTTATGTTATTATTATCGATTCAGAATACTTCACAACTATTGACTGGTTGTAGAAGAATAGTACAAAGAAAACATTTAAATCCTTTCAGCTTATATATTTATATATATAATTGCTATTGCTTGCTGGGCACTCAAATGCTCATCCTTGCTTAAATTTAAATGTTTTCAGCTAAGTGCGAATGACCAGAGAACTCTGCTAAGAACAAAGGAAAATGGAAGGTTACTGAATGAACGAATTACTATGTTATGTAATAGTTTAATGTTATTAAGATAATTATGATATATATTATCTATCATGGGTTGTAATGAATGTTTAAAGGTTACGTACTTGGGAGCTAGACTCTGATAATTATGTAAATTAAGTTGATCTGTTATATTATTGTTATTATTATTAGTATTATTCCGCTCATAGAAATGGTATCGTGAAGAACCGAGTTCGGGTTTCAAGTACCTGGATTTGGGGGTCCTCTCAGGTTGGTATCAAAGCTATAGGGTTAGAAACCTTAGGTGGGCTAGGCCTTAGGCTATAACCTTAGAACAGAGGGAAACGTTGAAAATATAAATAACTCATATAGAGTTTAAAAAGAGATGAATTGACTAAATTCATCGTCAAACTAAATAAAAGATAACTTGTATAAAACTCTTATTTGTTGTGTGTATATACTATATGCTAATTAGGATAATTTATGTGTGTAGATGTCAGGTGAAAAAGGATTCGATTACCCTCGGATCGTAAAGAAGGAGCCAATATCGAAGCCGATAGCGGACATAGAGGCTCACAATGAAAATAACTCAGAAGATGTGGTTATTGTGGAAAATATAATACCAGATCTGGAGATGGTGGAGCTGACAGATAGCGATTCAGACACTAAAGTTGGAGCTGATCAAGCATCAACAGAGGTGCAGAATCTGAAGAACAAGGTTTCTTCTCTGGAAAGGCTGTGGGAGATAGAAAGGCTGTTGAATAGTCAGTTGCGTCAAGTGTTAATAGAAATATTGGAAGGACAAGATAAGCTTAAAATCTAAATTGGTCAGATGGGAGCCACAAGCAACACATCGTGTGCAGCTCCGGATAAGAAGGGGAAAAGAAAGATAGAAGACCATGATTTAGAAAAATCCAATAAGAAGAAATGGAAAGGAATTTGTTATATTTGTGGCTATGAAGGACATACCACTCCGTACTGTCCTGACTACAAAAAAGGAGCATGTTATGTCTGTGGTATAGAAGGTCATCAGGCGAGAGAATGTCCAAGGAAAAGGTGTAATAAATAGGTAGTATAGGTTCTGTTGTGTAGGAGTGTTTAATATAATACATATGATAAGTATGTTTGTGTAATGTAATGTTTCCAAATTTTGTATTAAGTCAAGACTGTAAATCCCGACTTTTGAGGTCATAAAGGGATAACTAAAGTTCAAAGCATTTTGTGCTATGTAAAATATTCGTTTAAACGAATATGAATCTATGTTTGAGAAATGATGAAATAAGTTTAAAATATTAAACTTATGTGATAAGGTTTAGAATGTAAGTTAAATTATGATTTTTTTCAATCAGATAATGCCGCCAAGACGTCGAACTCGCAATCAAAGGGCAGAGGAATCTGCCAACAACGTTGAGGGACAACAACAACCAGATCCGATGTAGCAATTTGCGAACAAGTTAGCTCAGGCTATGCAACAGGGAATACCGGTCGCTGGAAACCAGTCGGGCAACCGCTTAGCGAACTTCAAAGACTTTAAGGCTGTAGGACCACCAGAATTCAAAGGTACAACATGACCCTGTAGAAGCTCAAACTTGGGTTAAGGAAATTGAAAAAGCATTTATGGTAGCTAGGGTAGATGAGGGGCAGAAAACTGCTTTTGCCACTTACATGATGAAGGGGGAAGCAAATTTTTGGTGGGAAGCGAATCAGGCTAGGGCAGGAGAAGGTGTAGTCACATGGGATAGATTTAAAACTTTGTTTTTGAAAAAATTATTTTCACCAAGTATGCAGGCGAGGATGGAGGTTAAATTTTTAGAATTGAAGCAGGAGAATATGACGGTGTCTGAATACGCCGCCATATTCAATGAGTTAGCTAGGTTTGCTCCGCATCAAGTTGATACGGAAGCTAGGAAAGCTAGAAGGTTTGAACTAGGATTGAAACCCTGGCTCTATAACAAAGTGGCGGTGTTGCAAATTCCTACATTTGCAGCACTCATGGAGAAAGCGATCATAGCTGAGGAGGGAAGTGAGGCCATGAGCCTTTACAATAAGGAGAGGAAGAATAAGGGTAAGATAGAAGGAGCTAGGAAGGTGGAAATTAATAGTGGGAGCAGGAGTGGAGATAGTAAGAGGAAGGTGAGCAGTTTTGCAAGTGTACAAGTGAAACAGGAAGGTGTTAAGAAACATATAGTGCCATGTAAGACATGTGGGAAGAATCACTCGGGGGAGTGTTTGCAAGAAAAATTTGTTTGCTATAAGTGCGGGCAGGAGGGCCATTTTTCTCCCAACTGCCCCAATCCTAGGATGAATAGTGGATGTTTTATATGCGGATCGACAAAGCACAGGGTGAAAGATTGTCCAAAGAGGAGGGTGGAGACAGGAAGTGTGAACATGGGCACTGGCAGTGTAACTTTAGCAATCACGGGGACCGACTTCGTCAAGCAAGCCAACAAAATCTACGGCAAGGGTCTACAACATGACAGTTCAGGATACGGCAGCAGCTGGCACTGGAACTCCAGGTATTATTTGTATGCCTTTTTATTTTCTTATGCATGATTTTCCTATATATAGTAAATTATTTTATAAAGAAATTTTGAGGAGGAATTTGAGTTCTATTAGAAACCAATTTTTCTGTGTAATCAGAAAGACAAGCTTCATTGGAATAGTTAAAGAACAGTTCGATCAAAGTGATCGAGATTTACTTACAATGATTGTGTACGCTATGTGACCGTGTATGTATAAGCTTTTAAACGGTGATTTCGGGGACGGAATCTTTATAGGGAGGGTGAACGTAGCAACCCGATATTTTCTAATATAAATAAGAAATTTTGTGAATAATTTTTTTTTTATATTAAGGATGAGGATTTGTACAAGATTATGTGTATATGTATTTATGTGGTAAGTAAAAATATATTTATTACATAATTATTTACAAAGAATTTATTTTAAAATATTGATTATTAAAAAGTATATAATTATAATAATTAATTTATAGTAGAAATATTTTAATAATTATTTTCAATGATAAATATATAAATATATTATTTAAATATTATATATGGAGTGATTTTTAGGAATAAATTATAATAATTATTTTATTATATGAATTTTAGTACAAATTATAAAGTTAATTATTTTACTTTTTTATTAAGGTTAAATAGGAAGAATAAATAAGATATGGTATCCAAACCCTAATTTT